>JBBPBX010053349.1:0-14821 GCA_038048925.1 Garcialebias charrua | reverse complement strand
CCCTTCCCAGGACGTGGGGAACTGACCAGAGACCAACGTGTCTTCAACTACCGACTGTCACGGGCACGGTTGGTGGTTGAGGATGCTTTTGGGATCTGGTCTAGTCAGTGGCGTATGTTTCGCCGTGACCTTGAAATCTCCCCTGAGGTTGTGGAGAAGTGTGTGAAAGCCACTTGTGTTCTCCACAATTTCATGCGGGTTGACGACATACCAGCACACCGTGGCACAGAAGAACCCCTTCCTGGTGTCCAGAGAGTGGGAGCAAACTGTGCAGCAAGAGAAGCAATGGTGGCCAGAGAGGCATTCATGAGATACTTCTCAGAAGAAGGAGCAGTGGCATGGCAGCTAGAGTAGTCATCACCCCCACTGCCTTTGTAATATTTATGAGTTTAATTTTATGTAGTTCTTTATATAACTGCACAACGTTCATTGTGAACACTTTCGTATCCACATTTTCATTTGTTCCATGTGTTCACTTGCATTAAAAATGACAGTTTGCAATTGTGTGATAATTTTCTGTTCTTTTTGGAATTGGTTCGTTGGGGAAACGTTTGTTCCAACATTTAATTTTAACGTGACGGACCAAAAAAAGAATAGCAGAGTAAAACCAAATTTTTCCATAATTAGTACTTTTCTGTCCTGTCACACTGTATTCATATGAAATCATACAAATGCCAGACAGTGCTAGTTACAAACCTGCACTAAAAAGCTACATGAAATTAAATGTTGCTTATCTAGATTTAACACCAGCCAGTTTCAGCTAAACATTTTAAAACTCACACACCAAGTCTATTTAAAAAACAGATTTATTTAAAACTACAGAAAACACACACACATTGTTGTGTAAAAATTCAGCCTTCCTGTGACGTCACTGGACCAACCCTGTCGCCAGTGGACTCCTCATAAATCATTGTGTACATTTTAAATTTTATCCGTTCACGCTGCAGGAGAGTCAAACGTTCCAGTGGCTCAACCAGGGACAACAAAAACTTCTCTGTTTCGCTGGCGGGAGGTGGTGGTGGTGGTGTGGCAGCCAAACTATTTCGTCCTTTCATGAAGTCAAGGACCTCACGCTCGAAGTCCTTTCGCTGCATCTGAGGCTGCTCCCGACGGGGTCTCTTCTGCCCTGATCATGTAAAGGACACAGTATGTGTTACATGTTTTGCATGTTAGATGAGCTTTCAAGGGACACATGTCTGCATTACTGTACATAACTGTGTGTACAGCAAATACTCAATAAACAAGTTGTTTCATAAGAAATTATTTGTTTTTATGAGTTTACATATGTATCTGTGTGTGTGTGTGTGTGTGTGTGTGTGTGTGTTTTAAAGCAGAGGATATTTTTGTACCACTGCATCGGTTGTGTGTGTGTATTTGTGGCTGTGGTTTTTTGCCACTAAATCAATACAAATCAATACAAAATGCACGATGAGAGTCACACCTGGGGCCCACGAGGAAGGCGCAGGCATCACAGAAGAAGAGGCGGTGGACGGCGCAGGAGAAACAGTTACTGGAGAAGGAGCTCTGAAGTTTTGAGCTAGCTCCAAATCACCCAAGTCAATAGTTTCTGTGAATCAAATAACAAATAAACAATATTTTTTACATTAAAGCTGCAGTATGTAGCTTTTTTTATGAACATATTTCTTCACTCTGTCACTACCTCCTGACAGACTGATGTTAGCCAGGTAATCTCTGAAAAAAAATTAAAAAAAATATTGTCCCCTTGCTTCTCCAGGTGGTAAATAAGCATTTCTAAAAAGAAAAGGTGACCCGCCATTTTCCAGCCAATAAAAACAGAGTTTGTAACCAGCCAATAAAAACAGAGCTTGAATTTGAATCAGCCAATAAAAACAGAGCTTGAATTTGAAATTCAACAGACCACAAGGGGGCAGAGCCACATATGGCTCTGAGGGGGAGGGATCAGAATGCTTTGCCTGTTGAAAATATTTCTAACTGCTGCAGTTCTACAGAAACTGCATACTGAACCTTTAATATTTATAACAACTTTGCAGTATCAATCAATCAATCACCTTTATTTAACCAGGTAGAGCCCATTGAGATCGAGATCTCTTTTACAAGGGTGACCTGGTCAAGTGGTCAGCAGCACACGTCACATTGGCAATAGGCATTTGCACTTATCAAAAAGAAAATAAAGAAAACTACAATCACAGTAAACAGATGTTGACAGTTCAAAACCAACAGGATATGACAGATTTCTATATACATTATATACAAAACAAGCAGACAAAAAAAACAACAATGACATGTATATTGGATAAGTAGTGGTTAGAAACATCTGCAATGGTCAAGTTTCTTGATGACATTTTCTACTACGGTTGACATAAAGGATCCAGGAGAGATGAATGTTGATAGTTTCAGATCTTTCTGTAAGTTGTTCCAGGCTGAGGGGACGGCGAAGCTGAACGCTCTTTTTCCTAGTTCAGTTCTGACAGGAGGAACTGACAGGAGGACTAAATCGTTAGAGCGCAGGGAGTAATGACTGTGTGATGTTTGTATTAAGGAGGTGAGGTATGACGGGACCAGGTTTAGGAGGGTCTTGTAGATGAAGGATATCCAGTGAGTGTATCTGCGAGTGCTGAGAGATGACCAGCCAGATTTTACGTAAAGCTCACAGTGATGAGTGCGATAACTGGAGTCAGTAATGAACCGAAGGGCACCGTGGTAAATGGAGTCTAAGGACTGTAGGTATTTTGATGCAGCACTCATGTACAGCACGTCACCATAATCTAGTATTGGCATGAATGTTGCAGCTACTAATGTTCTCCTGGCTTTGCATGAGAAGCAGGATTTGTTTCTGAAGAAGAAACCTAGCTTCAGTTTGAGTTTAGTGGCCATTTTGGAGATGTGGGTTTTAAAAGACAGTTCAGTGTCAATGTTGAAACCTAGATATTTGTAGGTGGAGACCATTTCTATTTGTTTTCCCTCTTGGGTTCCAATTTGAGGTGGGTTCTCTGGTTGCAGCTTTCTGTTGGCAAGAACCATGAACTTGCTTTTGTCGGCATTTAGGACCAGTCTAAGTTTTTGCAGCCGTGACTGAATAATATTAAAAGCATCCTGAAGAGAGGTGAAAGCTTGGCTGAGGGAGGAAGAACAGCAATAGATGATGGTGTCATCTGCGTAATAATGGTGGGAAGCATTTGACAGATCACTGCAAAGATCGTTGATGTATAGGGAGAAAAGAATGGGACCCAAGACAGAACCCTGTGGCACCCCTTTCACAACATCTAAGAATGTAGAGGAGGATCCAGCTACATGAACAGACTGCGTTCTGTCAGTTAGGTAGTTGGTGAACCAGGAGACTGCAAGTTTTGATAGACCAGAGTGTTCCAAGATGTTTGTCAATAGTCTGTGATCAACTGTATCAAATGCCTTGGACAGGTCTATGAATAGGGCAACACAGTATTGTTTGCAGTCCAGGGCATGTATGATGTCATTTAATACTTTGAGAACTGTAGTGACGGTGCTGTGTTGTTTTCTGAATCCTGACTGGAATTGTGATAGAATATGGTTTGATTGTAGGAAATCAGTTAGCTGATCACAGACAAGTCTTTCGAACAGTTTGGCAAGAATGCATAATTTTGAAATTGGTCTGTAGTTGTTGACATTTGTTGGTTCACCCCCTTTTAGCAGAGGGAGAACAAAAGCTGATTTCCAGATTTTGGGTATTTTATTTGTGTTGAGACTGAGATTGAAAATATGGGAAAGAGGTTCAGCAATGAAATCTGCAGCTAGTTTTAGGAAAAGTGGTTCTATGTTGTCAGGTCCTGCTGCTTTGCGTGTGTCGAGAGTTTTTAGAGCATTTAGAACTTCAGCGGGAGATACTGATTCGAAGTCAAAGCGATTTGTGACCTGTTTGTCCAGCACATGTGGAGCTGGGGGTGGATTTGCATCAGTTTGGTCAGCAGATAACATTTCAGGATGTGTAGATTCAAACAGGGAGCCAGAGGATATAAAGTGTTCATTAAAACAGTTCAGAATTGACAATTTGTCTGACAGAATACCTGTGCTGGTCATGATGGAGCTGGGTAAATCAGAGGATGTTGTCTGACCAGAATTTGATTTTACTGTTTGCCAAAACCTTTTTGGATCATTTAGATTTTTGGTGGATTCGTCCAGGTAGTAATTTGATTTTGCATTTCTAATTAGGGTTGTGCATTTGTTCCTAAGCTGCCGGAAACTGAGCCAGTCATGATCGTTTTTTGATTTCCTGGCCTTAGCCCAGGCAGCATCCCTTTCTTTGAGCAGATTTCCTATCTCCGGGGAAAACCAAGGATTTTTACGTCCCTTTATTCTGTATTTACGGTATGGAGCATGTGTGTTGATTATGTTTTGAAAACCCTCATAAAAGTAAGCCAGTGCAAGTTCTACATCATCTATCAATGAAATTCTACTCCAGTTGAAAGTGGCTAAGTCATGAAGAAAGGCCTGCTCACAAAAATGTTTTAAATCCCTTTTGAAGATGATGGTGGGTGTTAATTTTGGTAACTTCCCATTTCTTACGGCTCCAATGGTGCAGTGATCACTGAGGTCATTAGCGAACACACATGGATTTGCGTACTTGTGAGGCATGTTAGTTAGGATAAGGTCCAGTAAGGTGGATTTTTCAGGGGTTTTGTTATTTGGGCGTGTTGACGTTTGAATTAGTTGAGTTAAATTAAATGAGTCACAGATGGATTTAAGATTGTCAGAAGTAGAGGTCAACCAGTCCAGGTTTAGATCACCAATTAGTAGTAGCTCCTTGGCGTTTAGCCCCATCAGAAAATTTCTCAGGGAAGTGAGGGCTTCACTGGCGGCTGAGGGGGGCCTGTAACAACCCACCACAGTGATTGATTGACCGTCAGGGAAGTCAAGGGTTAGTGCCAGTAGCTCAAGTTGTTTGCTAATTGAGCACGAAGACAGAAGGTTTGCTGTGAATTTGTTCTTGATATAAATAGCCACTCCACCACCTCTTCTGGGGCGATCACATCTAAAAACAATATAACCAGGAATAGAAATTTGTTTGTCAGGGATAGCTTTGCTGAGCCATGTTTCGGATAAGACTATTATGTCTGCTTCAGTGGACTGAACCCAGATTTTTACTGCATCTAGTTTAGATATAAGACTTCTGACATTTAAGTGTATAAAGCCCAGACCAGACCGGTTTTTAAATTCAAGTGGTGTACAAATGTCATTTAACAGCTGGGGTCCAGGATTTTGTTCGATTCCAGAGATAAGAAGTAACAGAACAAGTAAAGTTTTCCATTTGAAAGTAGTAGGTGTTCCAGCAGTGACAGTTCTCCGTCGTCCATCATCATGGTATAAATAAGTAAATAAGTATAAATGTCTATGAGTCACAACTTACCTAGAATTGATGAGGCCTCAAATGCTGCTTACTCGTCTGCAGCCTCCTCTGGGTCTTGTGTGTCGTCGTCCACAGCTGCCTGGTCCTCCATGGAAGTGTCCAGATGTGCTGACATGTTGCCACTTGTTTCACGTGGCATCATGAAAGGCTTCAAGAAGGACATGACCACCATGTACTTCCATTTGTTATTGCTTTCTGCTGCTGCACCACTGCGTTGTCTGTCTTTCTCCTTTTTAACTTCTTTAGCATATGTGTCCCTCAGACTCTTCCACCTTTTCTTGCAGTAATCCACTAAACAAAAGCATTTAAAAACGTTAAACGTGGTGGCTATACTTTGAGTTAGTTGAAATCATTCTTATTTTTATCCATTTTGTTATGTTGTTTGACGGTTATCATTGTTTGAACAAACTGTGAAATAAGGGGCAGATATAATAAGATTTCATCTTCTTTCTGCTCCCTTCATTTTATCCTACTTGTATTCTTGTATCTGATGAAAATATCTTGTATTGTTCTTTTAATATGAATGAATAAACATCAAATCAAATCACATCGGCCAGCAGCTTACCCGGCATACCGAGTTCCTCACTGATACTCTGCCAGGCAAGGACCTTTTTAATTCTGTCTCTGTACAGGAGACTTGACTGGTTGTACAAGACTTCTCGTGAACACACGGCAACAATCAATTTGTCTTCCATCATAGCACTGTACACAACTTCGCGGGTTTTTTTTCTGTCACACAAACAATACGTCACACAGTTGCGCATGCGCACAACCGTCCCCTCGTTCCGCGTCACATAGCTCCACCCCGACTCTCCCTGATTGGTTGACACACCAACCAATCAGGTAGAGTTGAGCGGCGTTTGAACGTTTGAACCGCGAAAACTTCAGCTCAGCTGAAGCGGAACTTGGAAGCCGACGCCGGTTCACGTACACGGAAAAACACTCATCAGCACGCTCAACACGCACGCGACCTGACGCCAGACGCCAGGAGGCTGCTGGGTGCGTCCACCATTGACTTTACATGGAAGCTGGAAGCTTTGGAGGTAAAAACGCTGCTCGGTGTGACCACACCATAAGTCATCTCATTTCACAGAATCACTCATCCAGATCTGACGATCAGGAACAAAATGGTGAGTATCCCTGGACTTTCGAGTCCTCCACTGATGTAAACAGACCTTATCCTCCAAACACACTTGTAGAGGTCACACTGAGCCCCTCCTCACCACCGATGACGACCCAGACTCAATCTAAACTAACAAACCAAGATCTGGACATGATTGCTAAACACATTCAAAATGTTGACCCTTACACAGATACTGATGTAAAATCATACCTTGATGATGTGGAATATTACCTCAGACGGTTCCCACCTACATCCATCGAGGACACCATCTTCACCATCTTTCAGCTACGAGAATTTACCTGCAGGGCTTTTCAAAAGCTGAACCAATTTAAGCCAGCAGAACCCAAAAATGTTTTCGCTGTGAGCACAGTACCCTCAACTTTGGGACTTAACAGGGCGAGTGTGAACACTGACTCAACCAGGGCAAAAGCCGCACTCCTTCCCAAAGCTGACAAGAATCCATCATATTTCCGGCCTAAGACACCTTACCAAAGAAAAGGTCCCAGTAAATGCCAAGGTTTTTGGGAACCTCTTCAGGGGGGTAAACACTCTCCTTCTCAGACCCACACCTTTCAGGATCTTCACTCCCAGCCTGAAATAAAACCACCTCCAGTACATCAGAAACATTCTGAAAAATTTGAAGGATCACCAAAGACCAAAAGAGGTAAGTCTACTAACTTGACTCCTAAAGAACTTGAGATCATTAAACATTTCCTTGCCAAAACGCACCAAGACAATGATACCAAAAGGACTGACCTTCTGTCAGTGACCTATCTGGCCAACCAACCGTTGGACCAACACCCTTCAGATTTAGAACCTCAACCTGCCTCAGCAGATTGTAACTCTATTTCTGACATTGTTCTTCCTCCAGAACAACAGACTGACTACTCACACACCACGTGTGCCATCTCAGAAGTTCAAATGGACCATGAGGACCTCTCTTTCGAGAACAACTGCTCTGAATTCCCAGAGGAACATCCATTACACCAATTTTTGTGTAACCTTACTGAAAGGGGGCCCACAGGAAAGGTTTACTTTCCACTAACGCTGGAACAAGTCCTCACTCATGACGCACTCCTGGACACCACGGCAGATGTCACTCTGATGTCATCCACCCTGTTCAAGAAACTGCAGTCAGAAGCGAACAAGCCAACAAGAACTTAGTTCTTCAGTCTTGCCTCCTTGGTATTACACCTAATGCTTCTAACAGCATAACTTTATCCTTTGTGACTCAGATACTGTTTAAGATTGGAAACATGACACTTATTCATCCAGTTTATGTGTCTGACTTGGAAACAATTCCACTATTGGTGGGACAAGATTTATTGACCCAATTCAGCCTTTGATCAATTTTAAGAATCTCAAAGTTTGGGCCCAGGTGTGTCAACCCCTGCCCATATTTGCTATACCAGAACTGTACTCACAGTGCTTGGCACTTCTGGAAGGTCAACCAACTCCCCACCCAAAGACAACCATCAGGTGACTAAGAACACACCTCCCACCGAGGTACTGTCAGTTACACCTGCACAACCACGGGAGCTGCAAAGAGCTCACCTGAATGACACTACATTGTCTTTCCTGACTGACAAATCCAACAGGGATTTCTACGATGCTCTGACTCAGAGCCCATCCACTCTCAGAGAGGCCAGAGGCCACTCACAGCTGCCAAGACAAGACAAACAGTTTAACGATCTCACAGATTTGTTACCACTAGTGGTAACACACGGTCTTTCGACCCCTCCTGGCCACCTAATTTTATCCCAAACCCACCCATCCAAGAGGTGCAAATGCTCACACATCCACATGCTGAAGCCTATGCATTTGATCTTTCACATCCGACTGATAACACAATCTTAGTCGGGCCTAGATTATCTGATAAATACTTTATTAAGCGTTAATCTCTGGAGCCAGCCATCAAAAGGATGATTCACTACCTAACTAATCCAGACCATGTCACTCCCTCCCCAGAGGACTACTCAGTTCCTGACCTTCGTACATTCCTTAAGGTGCGACCTTTCCTGAAAATGTTCAAGGGCATGTTAGCATTTGCTCCCGAGCCAACTACTTCACTTTTGTTTGTGGTGCCTCGAGACCACAGAGGGGTGATGCTGGCACATACCCATGAAATCCCATCTTCAAAACACACTAGTGCCAAACCAACACTCAAAGCATTAAGACAAGTGTCAGGATGGCACCAGGATGGCGCCATCTAGTGGGTATCCTTTGTTCTGTTCTCCTTTTGTTTTCTGTCAGCCAGCTCTAGATATTTGTTTTTAGTTTTATTTAGTTTCCCTTGTACCAGTTTTCCCAGCTTCATGGTTAGCCTTATTCCTTAGATCCTGCCCCAGTATTTATTAATGTTTAGGTTTGGTAATTCCCCTGGTCTCCTTGTTTATCAGTTCTTACTTCTTGTATTTAGTTTCTACATCTCCAGTCCTTTACTTCTAGTTTAAGTCTCCTTATTTATTCTTAGTTTAACCTTTTATTAGTTTCCCTTCTGGGTCTCAATGTTTGATCACATCTGGTTTGACCTCCAGTTTAGTCTCCTTTATTTAAACCTTTATTTATTTAGTATACCAGTCCTGCTCTGTGTCTTTAGTTAGTTAATTGTTCCCAGGTGTTTTGTGATTGCGTCCTGTCTTGTCTCTGTGTATAAATAGCCTGTCTGTCAGTTAGTTCCTTGTGGTGTCCTCGTTGGGTCTCCCCTGATGTCTCCTGTGTTGATCATGTCTCCTAAGAGTGAGTTTGCTGCCCTGTCAGCTTTTTGATTTATTATCATTAAATATCTATTTTTGTATTCCTGCCTCCTGTGTCTTGTCTGCACCACTGGGTTCAAGCCTGCCTGTAAACCCTGACAGTAGGACACCACCATAAAACATGAACCCAGCAGACAAGTATTGTTTTTCCAGACTCCCTTTTGAGGATTATTCAAGGCTCTGTGAAACAGTCCAGAGATATTTGAACACAGACTCTTCCTGCAGTCTGTTAGAAAGGTGGGAGGCCACCACAGCCATGTGGAGTGAATATCTTTGTATCCCATGGTTAATTGACTCCCCTGGTATGGAGGAAATTCTGGACGAAGTATTGGTAGAGAAGCGTTGGTTGGAGCCACTCATCCAACTCCAGGCAGTCCGTCCTAGTCCTCCACCAGATCTGGACTTTCCTGTTTTTAAGCCTGCAACCACCAACAACCAGCAGCCTGCTAAAACAGCTACCAGCCCGCTTCCAGCAGCTAAAACAGCTACCAGCCCGCTTCCAGCAGCTAAAACAGCTACCAGCCCGCTTCCAGCAGCTAAAACAGCTACCAGCCCGCTTCCAGCAGCTAAAACAGCTACCAGCCCGCTTCCAGCAGCTAAAACAGCTACCAGCCCGCTTCCAGCAGCTAAAACAGCTACCAGCCCGCTTCCAGCAGCTAAAACAGCTACCAGCCCGCTTCCAGCAGCTAAAACAGCTACCAGCCCGCTTCCAGCAGCTAAAACAGCTACCAGCCCGCTTCCAGCAGCTAAAACAGCTACCAGCCCGCTTTCAGCAGCTAAAACAGCTACCAGCCCGCTTTCAGCAGCTAAAACAGCTACCAGCCCGCTTTCAGCAGCTAAAACAGCTACCAGTCAGATTCCAGCAGCCAAAACAGCTACAAGCCAGCTTCCAGCAGAGGTCGCCACCGTGGATTCCTTACTGGCGCTCCTGAGTGAAATCAGAACATTGAAGGAAGCTACTCCAGAACCTACTGCACCAGACCCGGTTGCAGTTCAGACTTCTCGCTCCAGCAGAAGGAGGGGTAGACGTGGGTCTCAGGCCCCCTCTCTGCTCTCCTCGCCGACTGCAGCAGACGTCTCCTCGCCGACTGCAGCAGACGTCTCCTCGCCGACTGCAGCAGACGTCTCCTCGCCGACTGCAGCAGACGTCTCCTCGCCGACTGCAGCAGACGTCTCCTCGCCGACTGCAGCAGACGTCTCCTCGCCGACTGCAGCAGACGTCTCCTCGCCGACTGCAGCAGACGTCTCCTCGCCGACTGCAGCAGACGTCTCTTCGCCGACTGCAGCAGACGTCTCTTCGCCGACTGCAGCAGACGTCTCTTCGCCGACTGCAGCAGACGTCTCTTCGCCGACTGCAGCAGACGTCTCTTCGCCGACTGCAGCAGACGTCTCTTCGCCGACTGCAGCAGACGTCTCTTCGCCGACTGCAGCAGACGTCTCTTCGCCGACTGCAGCAGACGTCTCTTCGCCGACTGCAGCAGACGTCTCTTCGCCGACTGCAGCAGACGTCTCTTCGCCGACTGCAGCAGACGTCTCTTCGCCGACTGCAGCAGACGTCTCTTCGCCGACTGCAGCAGACGTCTCTTCGCCGACTGCAGCAGACGTCTCTTCGCCGACTGCAGCAGACGTCTCTTCGCCGACTGCAGCAGACGTCTCTTCGCCGACTGCAGCAGACGTCTCTTCGCCGACTGCAGCAGACGTCTCTTCGCCGACTGCAGCAGACGTCTCTTCGCCGACTGCAGCAGACGTCTCTTCGCCGACTGCAGCAGACGTCTCTTCGCCGCTGCAGCAGACTCGACGGACGTCTCCTCGCCTGCAGCAGACTCGACGGACGTCTCCTCGCCTGCAGCAGACTCGACGGACGTCTCCTCGCCTGCAGCAGACTCGACGGACGTCTCCTCGCCTGCAGCAGACTCGACGGACGTCTCCTCGCCTGCAGCAGACTCGACGGACGTCTCCTCGCCTGCAGCAGACTCGACGGACGTCTCCTCGCCTGCAGCAGACTCGACGGACGTCTCCTCGCCTGCAGCAGACTCGACGGACGTCTCCTCGCCTGCAGCAGACTCGACGGACGTCTCCTCGCCTGCAGCAGACTCGACGGACGTCTCCTCGCCTGCAGCAGACTCGACGGACGTCTCCTCGCCTGCAGCAGACTCGACGGACGTCTCCTCGCCTGCAGCAGACTCGACGGACGTGTCTTCGGAGGGTCCCAGCGCCGCCGACGCCTCTACGTCTCTTGAGGGTCCCAGCGCCGCCGACGCCTCTACGTCTCTTGAGGGTCCCAGCGCCGCCGACGCCTCTACGTCTCTTGAGGGTCCCAGCGCCGCCGACGCCTCTACGTCTCTTGAGGGTCCCAGCGCCGCCGACGCCTCTACGTCTCTTGAGGGTCCCAGCGCCGCCGACGCCTCTACGTCTCTTGAGGGTCCCAGCGCCGCCGACGCCTCTACGTCTCTTGAGGGTCCCAGCGCCGCCGACGCCTCTACGTCTCTTGAGGGTCCCAGCGCCGCCGACGCCTCTACGTCTCTTGAGGGTCCCAGCGCCGCCGACGCCTCTACGTCTCTTGAGGGTCCCAGCGCCGCCGACGCCTCTACGTCTCTTGAGGGTCCCAGCGCCGCCGACGCCTCTACGTCTCTTGAGGGTCCCAGCGCCGCCGACGCCTCGACGTCTCTTGAGGGTCCCAGCGCCGCCGACGCCTCGACGTCTTCGGAGGGTCCCGAGGGGTCCACGTCTTCGGAGGGTCCCGAGGGGTCCACGTCTTCGGAGGGTCCCGAGGGGTCCACGTCTTCGGAGGGTCCCGAGGGGTCCACGTCTTCGGAGGGTCCCGAGGGGTCCCAGGAGGGACCCCCTCCAGTTCCTTGTGCCGAGGGGTCCCAGGAGGGACCCCCTCCAGTTCCTTGTGCCGAGGGGTCCCAGGAGAGACCCCCTCCAGTTCCTTGTGCCGAGGGGTCCCAGGAGAGACCCCCTCCAGTTCCTTGTGCCGAGGGGTCCCAGGAGAGACCCCCTCCAGTTCCTTGTGCCGAGGGGTCCCAGGAGAGACCCCCTCCAGTTCCTTGTGCCGAGGGGTCCCAGGAGAGACCCCCTCCAGTTCCTTGTGCCGAGGGGTCCCAGGAGGGACCCCCTCCAGTTTCCTGCGCCGAGCGGGTCCTGGTGGACTCCTTGCAAGAGGTCTCGCAGCCAGAGGTCTCGCAGCCAGAGGTCTCGCAGCCAGAGGTCTCGCAGCCAGAGGTCTCGCAGCCAGAGGTCTCGCAGCCAGAGGTCTCGCAGCCAGAGGTCTCGCAGCCAGAGGTCTCGCCCGACTCGCCTGATGTCTCGACGTCTCCGGAGGGTCTCCGCACCGCAGACATCTCAACGCCAGCACCCAGACTGGCTCCTGATTCCTGTTCACCGCTTGACGAAGCAGACGACGTCCCCATGCCAGACGTCACGACTACCCTCGTTTCCTGTTCTGAGTGGGCTCTGGAGAGCGCCTCTCAAATTTCCTCTTCTGAGTGGGCCTTGGTGGGTCTCCACACCGCCGGAGCGTCCACGGATGGTCTAGTCGACAACGTCTCCACGTTGGGTGTAGTCGCACCGCCCGACAAGGTCTGTGCACCCGCACCTGCCGCAGGTGTCTGTGTACCAGCCAACATGGTTCCTGCCTTAGGGGGGCGGCCTCCTGGCCGACCGCCTGACCGGCTCCTGCCTGAGGGACGGCATCCCAGCCGACCGCCTGACCGTTTCCTGCCTGTGGGGCGGCATCCCGGCCGACCGCCTGACCGGCTCCTGCCTGAGGGACGGCATCCCGGCCGACCGCCTGACCGGTTCCTGCCTGTGGGGCGGCATCCCGGCCGACCGCCCGACCGGCTCCTGCCTGATGGACGGGCCGTTGCCCGTCTGGACGTTTTTTGTGTTTTTGTTCTTTGTTTAGCCTGTGTCTTGGTGTTTGTCCTTGTCTGTTTGTGTTTGCGCCCACCGTCCTTGCTGTTCCTCCCTCCGCCCGCCCTTGTCTTTTTTGGGGGGGTGGGTTCTTGGGGACGCCTGGGGGCGTCTTTGAGGGGGGGTACTGTCAGGATGGCACCAGGATGGCGCCATCTAGTGGGTATCCTTTGTTCTGTTCTCCTTTTGTTTTCTGTCAGCCAGCTCTAGATATTTGTTTTTAGTTTTATTTAGTTTCCCTTGTACCAGTTTTCCCAGCTTCATGGTTAGCCTTATTCCTTAGATCCTGCCCCAGTATTTATTAATGTTTAGGTTTGGTAATTCCCCTGGTCTCCTTGTTTATCAGTTCTTACTTCTTGTATTTAGTTTCTACATCTCCAGTCCTTTACTTCTAGTTTAACTCTCCTTATTTATTCTTAGTTTAACCTTTTATTAGTTTCCCTTCTGGGTCTCAATGTTTGATCACATCTGGTTTGACCTCCAGTTTAGTCTCCTTTATTTAAACCTTTATTTATTTAGTATACCAGTCCTGCTCTGTGTCTTTAGTTAGTTAATTGTTCCCAGGTGTTTTGTGATTGCGTCCTGTCTTGTCTCTGTGTATAAATAGCCTGTCTGTCAGTTAGTTCCTTGTGGTGTCCTCGTTGGGTCTCCCCTGATGTCTCCTGTGTTGATCATGTCTCCTAAGAGTGAGTTTGCTGCCCTGTCAGCTTTTTGATTTATTATCATTAAATATCCATTTTTGTATTCCTGCCTCCTGTGTCTTGTCTGCACCACTGGGTTCAAGCCTGCCTGTAAACCCTGACAACAAGTTTATTACTGGCCAGGAATGTGCAAAGATGTTAACAGCTACATCATAGACTGTGTGATCTGTTGCCAGCTCCAACCTGCAAAATTCACACATCAATCAATCTACTGGCATCTCATCATCTAAGATGATGAATGGTCAACAAACGACACTTCTTTTACACACATACAACAAACCTGGTGAAAACACCAACCACCAGTACATAAAAGATCGGAATAAACAACAGAGAAATACCTTCAACTTTAACCAAAAACGTCTTAACAAGACGACTAAAGGACTCAAAGCATACCATGACCCAAATCCTCCCATGAAAAGATTCAAGTGGGGGAAGAAAAGGGTCCGGTACACCTTCACACCACCTACTGGACAGAAAGCTTCCAAAGCTGGATCGCTCACCCACAAAATCCTGCCAGGGTGGACAAGAATACATCACTTAACAAACCAACTGTCTCCAGTTGTGTACTCAAACTAAATCAAGCCACACAAGGCTCAGAATAAAATAACCAATAACAGAAGAGTTTTCAAACTAAAACCTAACTAAAATCAAAATTAGGCTAACTAAACTACAAAGTTCAAAACATAAATCTTACTATTCTCAAAATAAGAAAACTTTAAAACTTAAGATTACAAATCTTTAAATTAAATTTTACTTTTAAAATAAACAGGTAAAGTAGAACACCTTAGACCTAATAACAATACATTTTAAAACAAATTCAATCTTTGAACACTGGATCAAGCTAAGAAGCAAAACAATTAACTGTTGAAAAGATAACAACCCACAAGTAGGGGGAAATTTACTTTTGGTTGTTGTCGATTAGGATTGTTCTTGTTTATGCTCACCCTCAGCTGATCAAGTTGTT
>JBBPBX010053348.1:9383-23875 GCA_038048925.1 Garcialebias charrua | reverse complement strand
CGTCTTCTTATCTGAGCTCTATGGTATTTTGTATTCTTCCACACACACGCAAACACACACTGGGGCCCATTGTGACTGTATTTATTTGGATAGCACTGAAGCTTCAATAGGCAATTCGCAATATCTCACCGCAGCAAGAAGGTGCTTTTGACAGATGGACGTTTTGCACAAATCACTGGTCATTGAGAGGAAACATGTAATAATAATAATAATAATAATAATAAATTCAATTTATACCGCACTTTTCATTAATAAAAATCTCAAAGTGCTAGACATGTATAGTCTGGTCATTTTTCAACCAATCTTTTGTCAAATAAATAGTTAGTATGGTCTATTGATAGTAAAACTAAAGACAAGACTGAAAGCTGGAAATTGAAGCCACAAAGGACAAGCATCACCTACAGTACAATTCTGAAGGTATATGAGGTATAAAGAACAGTATAATTTTACACAGAAATGGGATGAACCCATTAGCAAGTGGATAGGATATGTAGGGGTTCGTGTTGAAGGTACAGCAGTACATATTTAGTGTACAGACTTTGGATCCAAAAATACAACATAGGCAGTGCCCACAAAAATCTTACATTTTGTCTTCAAGTCTATATAAAAAGAAAATTCAGAGATGCTCCATCCATTTTGAATATTATTATTGGCACCTTATCAGCTGTGACATCTATCTTAGCCATGAAGAAAAGCTCAGAAGTAATTCCTGGGTTAGGCCAATGGCTTGCCAAATCAGCATCCATTTAATTTTGTTTTTCAGGCTTATAAAACAACTTTTTGTTCTCAAAAACTAGTTGAGCATACTGGTGTATAAACAAACACTACATCAGCTCACATTCTGCCCTTTTCCATGACAACTCAAAATTGTCTGTTCCTTCACTAATGTTTGCATGTTGAGCAAAGAGTTACAGTATATGCTGATAGTGGGGAATCTGCTGAATGTATCAGATTAAACTGACTAGATACACTGATCAGGCAGACTGAGACACTCACAGCCATAGCACCTTCAACATGTACACTTTGTCAGTTAGCCACACACAAACATTCATTCAACCTGTATTTATACAGGTTAATCCCATTGAGCCTCGGGGACTCATTTACAAGAGAGACCTGGTTTTAACGAAGAGTGATGACAACAATGGACAACAAAGACAATAATAGACAATCATGAAGGATGCATACAAATTGAGAATAACAAATAAAATAAAATAGTATTAAAAAAGAAACAAAAAAAAACAGCTAGGTTGTAAAGCGATGTAGAAAATTAAAAACAGGAACATGTCTGCATTGGTCGCTGCCAGGAACTTCGAAGATGTTTGAAGTCACTTAGAGAGGTCAAGGTCGAGACCTTCAGATCTTTTTGCAAGATATTCCAGGAAACGGGAGCAAAGTAGGAGAAGACCATTTCGCCTAGTTCAGTCCTCACTGACGGAACACTGCAGGTAATAAAGTCCTGAGAGCGCACGCTGTAGCTGCACTCACACAGTGACTTGTAGGAGGAGATGTATGAAGGCAGCAGACTAAGAAGTGATTTAAAGATGAAAATGTACCAGTGGAAGAGTCTGTGTGAAGTTAATGATGTCCAGTTAACCAGTGAATACAGGGTGCAGTGGTGGGATCAGACTGGCATCAGAACACAACCATAAACTAAACAAATAATGTTATGTAAAATTGTAAAGATTTATTATTAGTTAATATAACAACATTTCATACTAGTATGTTGTGTTTGGTAAAATAGTATTCTTCTTCTTATTTTTTAAGAATGAAAAATGAAGAAAATGGTGTTTGGTTAATCAGCCTGGCCTGATTTCAAACATCTGCCATTTTTTCCCATACATGATTTTCCATGAATGAAAGAACGAGATTGCAGATACAGGCGGTTGAAATGAGTTTCCTCTGCAGGGTAGCTGGACTCTACCTTAGAGATAAGGAGAGAAGTTTAGTTATCTGGGAGAAACTTGGAGTTGAACCGCTACTCCTCCACATCGAGAGGAGCCATTTGATGGTTTGGGAATCTGGTAAGGATGCTTCCTGGGTGCCTCCCTAGGGAGGTGCTTCAGACATGTCTGACAGGGAGGAGACCCCGGGGATTACCCAGGACACACTGGAGATACTAGGTCTCTCTGTTGGCCTGGGAACACCTTGTAGCCCTCCCAGAAGAGCTGGAAGAGGTGGCTGTGGAAAGAGATGTCTGGACCTCCCTGCTCAAGCTGCTGCTCCCAAGACCTGACCTCAGCACCAGCGGAAAATAATGGAATGGGATATAAGGGATGGATATTTTCTATGACTGATTTCATGGCTAAATAGGTACTAACTGTTACCAACTACGTTTTTACAATAACGCAACTTCTAAAACTACCACTTTTTCCCTTTTACACCACCTTGGACGACGAGAATGTAACCACTATCTGCAACTTGAAGTACAGTATTTTCTGGTGTATAGGTCGCATTGTCCAATTATCACCAATAGATTGGAAAAATCCCTAGATAGGTCGCACCTACGTTTAGCTCTGCTGCAAATGTCTGCCACAGGAGCGCACAGCAAGGCTTTTAAGAAGATTAACACTTAAAAACAATTATTTGTTTGATAAAAATTATAGCAAATATGTGTCTGAGCTGAACTTTTCCTTAATAAATGAACGTAATTGTGAAATGAGCTGGATTTAAAAATGTGTTTCACCGAAAGTGATAACAAGCCATATATAGGTTGCACCTGAGTATAGGTTGCAGGCCTTGAAAAAAAACATAAAAAGGTGCGACCTATACACCGGAAAATACGCTAATCAAGTCCAGATTGGTAAAACACCTCTGGGTTGATATTTAACAACAACAAAAAAAGATCTCGTTACTTTCTCTGCTTTTTTATCCCGTTTGCCTGCAGCTCCAACTTTCCCTCTACGCTCTCTGTTGAGAACTAGAGGTGTATGTGTGTTGATTCAGGTGGATTGAGAGGATCAGTTTTTATCAACGCAGCTTCACCCCAACTACAGCTCCCACACTGCGGTCAGGAAGGACAAAGCAAATCTGGGATTATTCATGCAAATGGCGTCCTGCTTGTCACTAAAGTTTCTGAGAAGTCTAAAGTGTAAAGCTAACACGAGCTCAGTTCTGGCTCACATGGCTGCCGGTCATTGGCTTTCAAATCCACACTGTTTGTCTTATCTTTTCGAAAGGGGATATATTTAGTGAGGAGCTTAGCTTTTAGGAGGTTGGCACGTGTAGAGGGTGACTGTGTGTGTGTGTGTGTGAATGAGGACGTTTGTGTGTGTGTTTGTTTCAGGTCCTGGCGTCAGTAGACGGTGGAAGAGCTTGGCACTCCGCATGCCAATTTGTGTGTGTGTGTTTGTGCATATATTCTGTGTTTGTGTGTGGCTGGAGGACAGGTCTGTACACTCCCTCCTCCCAGCCTGCACTGCAGTCAGGAATCTGCCCTTTAGTTTATTAAAAGCTGGTGAAACAATGGCAGGGGGGATGAGGGCAGGTGGGGAGACGAGCAGAAAATGATGACGTAAACTCTGGGCACTTCGCGGCGCTTCGTCAAATCAGAGGCGAGTGCGGTGACGTCAGTTAGGAAGAGGATGAAAGAGAAAGAGGATGAAAGAGAGATGCAGAGATAACAAAAAAAGATGTCCCACTCTCTACCTGTAATGTAGCTCGGCCTTTTCCTCCTTTAATGTCCCTAAATGCACCTGTGTCCTCAGAACGGAGGTGGGGGCTCTATGTCCAAGAGGCCTGTTGCGTTCTCCCTAGACGTCAGTAGCCATAGCAGCCAGCCGACCTGGATAATAAAACGTAGGATTCCTTTGATCATTTGGCTCCTGCGTTTGGCACGTCAGCATCCCAGGATGATTTGGAGCTCCAAACGAGGCAGCATTTTGTGCACAAGGATCCTTCGTTGCATGGCCCCTATAGTGTATGCACACAGGTGCTTGGGTTGGTGTGTGAGACAACAAAAACCCATAAGTTAGGTGGGCAGGGGATATTTATACACACACCCCACTGGGAAGAACAAAACTATGTGGGGGGGACTGAGAATTCTGTTCTACACAACATATGGCTTGTACCGTTGGAAGGTTCGGTGGTGTCATTTTTAACAGATTTGACCAAGAGAAATGTTTTTAGAACTTGTTTGTAGCTCGGATCTTTTAACGGTTGCTTTGTGTGTCAGTGAAATTCTATCCATCAGTTTCATTATTGATGTATACGTGTGATCTCTGTAAATACTTGATTGTAATTTGCTGCATGACTCTGTGAAATGATGGTGAACCTTAAAGTCTTTCCATATTAAAGTTTGAAATTACAGTTAGAAGTATTTCAATATGATTTATGTAGTTAAAAGTCAGAGTCAGAGAGTCTTTATTGTTATTTGCACCGCATGTGATGAAACGAGATTATGTACACAGGGTCCCAGTTACATCCAACAACAAAATCTAAGATAAAAACAGTAATAACATCTAGGATATAACTAAGAAAAACATCAACTAGAAATACACTAAGCCCTAATGTAATAGAAAAACATCATTACAAACAGCAGCACGAACATGAGTCTGTATGAGCAGATGGTCACAGATGAACACAGCAACAAGAAAACAGATCAGCATCAGCATGATGTGATATTTTGCAGTGTTTATTCTTATTATTTATTTATTCATGAGTCTAACAGCCTCAGGGTAGAAGCTGTTCCTCAGTCTAGTGGTTCTACATTTGATGCTCCTCAACCTCCGTCCTGAGGGGAGTGGGGCAAAGAGTGAGTGTGCTGGGTGAGTGGGGTCTTTCATGATGCAGTTCACTAGCATCAAAATTATTATAGTAAATTATGCTCCAGAGCTTTTTTTTTATTTAAAACTACATTATTAATAAAAAAAATGACATATTAAATTTGAGGGTGCATGCACATTGTTTAAAAAAATTATATGCATATTTAGATTTTTCAATTTATGCTGTCCTCAAACCGAAAAGAAAAAAAAACAGATTATAATTATTTATTTGTTACATGATTTATTATTTAAACAAAATTGATTTAACGAGCAGGGGCAGCACGGTGGCACAGTTGGTAGAGGTGTTGCCTCTCAGCGAGCAGGTTGCCCTAGTCCAAATCCCGGGCAGAGGCCTTTCTGGGTGGAGTTTGCATGTTCTCACCTGCATGCGTGGTTTTACTCTGGGTACTCCAGTTTCATCCCACAGACCAAAAACATGCATGTTAGACTGATTGGTAACTCTAAATAGTCTCTAGGTGTGAGTGAGAGAGTGAATGGTTGTTTGTCTCTGTGTCCCTGTGATGGACTGGAGACCTGTCCAGGGTGTCCCCCTCCTCTCACACAGTGATTGCAGGACATGGACACCAGTGACCCTCACGACCCAAAAAGGAAGAAGTGGGTAAAGATGATGGATGGATGGATGGATGGATGGATGGAAGGATGGAAGGATGTACGTATGTATGGATGGACGGACGGACGGACGGGCGGGCGGATGGACGGGCGGGTGGACGGACGGACGGATGGATGGATGGATGGATGGATGGATGGATGGATGGATGGATGGACGGATGGATGCTGAAAATAATTTTTTTTAAAGTAGGATTAAAAAGAAACTCATCCGTGACTAGCGATGATAAAAGTCCAGTTCAAAATGTCTTTCCTCATCACTTCAAAGGAAGCAAAGAGATGTTGATGAATCTTCACCTCGTTGCAGTCTCCCATCCAGAACAAACACCGTGATGATAGAGGAAATGAAACACTCCCTTTTAATAAGAACAAACTCCATCAGAACCGGGCTCAGTTTGGGCAGCCATTTGCCTCGACTGGCTGGCAGCGTCATCACTGAGTCGTTCAGTGATGGTACTATCATTGGAGTGGGGTTACCTTCAAACCTTCCATACAACAACTTCTTATCATAATGACAGTCAGGCTCTAAATGGCTGAGCAATTTTTTTTACTGGGATTTAAAGGTCCACTGACATGATGTTTGAACTTTGCATAAAATTGCTCAACATATATATGTTGTATCATTCAACTATGTTGGTTTGTACAAGCAAAATGATAAATCAATTTAATTTTGATTTAAAAGTGTTTTTAAACTTCGCGCCGTGTTTATTCACGGGAAATCCGATTACACGCGAATGCAACATCTGTGACGTAGTATTAGGCAGAGGGCTCTGGTATTAGGTACGTCTCTTGAACGCCCCTTTTACATATTAATGGCGGACAATTTAAAACCCGACAAATTTAGCAATCTAAGTGAAGATTTGAACTATTTGTCTTCAGTATGGGAAGCCGAAAATAGTTTGGGTGATGGAACAAGAAACAGCAGGATCTAATTTAGGTCTGCAGCCGTGTGAGACTTACCGTTCAGGTGGAGCGAGAGGGGGCTCCGAGGGGTGCAGCTTTGTTGCATTCTTGACAAAGTATTTCATCTTTTGGGAAAGTGAAAAGGCTCACTTGTTCACTGATGACATTAGAACACCAAAATGCGACACAACGTAACGGCATTTCTCAAGTAAAAAAAAAAAAGGCGATCTGCAGACAGATGCAGACTGCCTCTGCCCAATACTACGTCACAGATGTTGCATTCACGTGTTATCAGATTTCCCATGAATAAACACGGCGCAAAGTTTAAAAGCACTTTTAAATCAAAATTAAATTGATTTATCATTTTGCTTGTACAAACCAACATAGTTGAACGATACGACATATATATGTAGAGCAATTTTATTCATAGTTCAAACATCATGTCAGTGGACCTTTAAAGCACCCCAACATCCAGATACTCACACAAAATCTTGACCAGGTTTCTGACTGAATTGCAACAGATAACTTTTCTTTCAAGGAAATTTGTACCAGTATTAAGATTTTTGCAGATATGAAGAGGTAACACTAATAAGCAAATAATTTATAAGGTATCCATATTATTTTTCCTCCAACTTCTACTCATAAGAAACGATGGTCTACCATAGCCAGCAGGGTCCAGCGCAATACTGTCTCCTCATGTTTTATCACTTACAGACTCTTCTCCTGGGAGGTTGTAGTAGTGACTGGACGTAGCACCAGCTGTGTGTTTGTTGTGGCTCTCATAGCACTGATAATGGGAGAGGAACTATTTCACTACATTTTCAGTGTCAGTGGATTCTTTTGTTGCGTTGTTTCTTGATTTGGGATTTGATTGGGGCAACTGTGACTGAGTAGTAAGAGCAGTCCTCCTCCAGTTGGAGAGTTGGGGGTTCAATTCCACCAGAAGTCACATGTTGAAGTGTCTCTGGGCAAGACACTGAACCCCTCATTGCTTCCGATGTGTGTCCCATCGGTGTATGAATGTGATAAAGCACTTATTATTCTTTAAAGAGATCTAGTAGAATGCTGTATGAATGGGTGAATGAAGCATAGATTGTGTTGTAAAGAGATTTAAGTGTCGTGATAAGATAGAAAGGTGATATATAAGTACAGTCCATTTACCATTGATTTAAAATAAATAATGGGGCGGCACAATGAATCAGTTCATAGAGCTGTTGCCTCTCAGTGAGAAGGTCACCCTGGTTCAAATCCCAGTCCAGGGGCCTTTCTGGGCTGAGTCTGCATGTTCTCTCTGTGCACGCGTGGGTTTACTCCGGGTGCTCCAGTTTCCTCCCACCGACCAAAAACATGCATGTTAGACTGATTGGTAACTCTAAAATTGTCTCTAGGTGTGAGTGAGAGAGTGAATTGTTGTTTGTCTCGTTTGTCTCTGTGTCCCTGTGATGGACTGGAGACCTGTCCAGGGTGTCCCCCGCCCCTCCCACAGTGACTGCTGGACATGGGCACCAGTGACCCCCATGACCCAAAAAGGAAGAAGTGAAGATAATTGATGGATGGAAGTAATGGTGGGTTCACACTGCATGAATGACTGGTGACAGGATGATCTATGATTTAAACTCCACCAATTTGTCTGATTTTTATCCACTGATAACAGTGACATTTAAACATTACATTTTACATTAAAACATCAAAATGTCTTAGACTCAACACTGATATAAATATTTTCCTGAGCATTACTTTCATTTTGATTTTTATCATGTTGTATTTTTCTTTCAAGATTCCTTCATTTACGTACTTTTCCTGGCTATGACTCATGTCGACACCTTATTTAACAATCCTCTTTCTATTCATTAAAAGGTTTGTTTAGAGTTTAATGCATGAGTTGAAAAGAACTGCTTTTTTTTTTTTTTTTAACCTTATACAGGGTTATTCAGAAACCATCCAGAGCTGGAAGGGCCTTTTACCAGTTCTGTACCAAATAAAAACTAAAGAGACACATTTACGATAATTAACCTCTACATTTATGATTAAAAACTACTTTAATACCATAGTTTTAGATTATAGGAATAGTATTTTTCTAATCTAATACCAGATATTATAAGTTCCATTATTTTTATACTGAATAAACAGAATAGTTTATGTTGCATTGTAGTATTTAGATTTTTGTTTTTTAAGGGTTATGGAAATAGAAAAGGAACATATAAACCAGAGAACTATATAGTTCAGGACTATTATGCAGAACTTTTTTGTAACAGTATACGCAAAACAATTTTAGTTTGCACAAAACTTTTTCATTCATTTGTGAAAAATGTCTAAAATAGGTTGCCCATATAGAAAAAAAGTAATATTTTAATGTCTCAAAAAGAATTAACATGAAAATATACAATTTTCTAAGATGTTTAATACTTAGATGTCAAATGAAAGACCAGAATAATTTTAACTTAAACGGTTAAGTGGGTCGACCTTTGCTGGAGGCAGATTTTTTCTTTTGTTATATAGAACAACAAGCTGTGTTTTAATAATGTACCTTATGATGTCTTAAAGTTTAATAGATTTTAATAGATGTGAAAAACAACTTTCTGATTGTACAATAGTGTGTCTTATGTACCCAACTATGAATAAGCAGTAGAAGATTGGGATGGAGA
The DNA here is from genome assembly GCA_038048925.1 of Garcialebias charrua. Classification (NCBI taxonomy): domain Eukaryota; kingdom Metazoa; phylum Chordata; class Actinopteri; order Cyprinodontiformes; family Rivulidae; genus Garcialebias; species Garcialebias charrua. Next base: position 14,940 of record JBBPBX010053348.1, on the reverse strand, counting down.
TGTTTTAATTTTATTGTGAAAAGTAGGGAACAGGCTAAAGGCCAATTAACTCAACAGTAATCGTTGTTTTTTCAACACGTTCTGGTGAAATCATATGCCATAGTGTGCTTGCTTTGGTACGAAAGTGACATGAAACTGTACACTGTGCCTATATAGGAAGGTGTCATTATTTCTGTTGAAAAACAGAGTTTACATTGGCGCAACTCAACCAAATGTCCTTTTGTCATGCTGCTGTAGAGATTCCACATGTAAACTGCTAAAATCTGGACAGCAAAACTGTTCAAAGTACTCAAACGTGTAGGGAAATTAAAATAAACCCAACTTAGGTTCATGCCATGTTTGGTTTCAGTTACGAGGAACAATTTCAGAAGACCTATGTGTGGCTAGAACCTCAACATGCAGACCCCTGTGCAAGACTGGAGGAAGACTTCTTCTCTTTTCTTTGTACTCTGTGTTTTGGGACTGATGTCACCTCTAAGAAAGTGCTAACTAATGATAACCATTGACAGAACATCAATCAAACCACCAGCCCTTTCCTTTTAGTTGTGTGCAATTGAAACACAATAAGGCTGAAAGTGATCGACAGCATTTGCTAGACTTTACAGAAGAAATTGTTCTCTACATTGTCCAATATTTCACTTTATCAGTCGTTGGTTTTGCATGAAAAACAGTGTTCATCATTAATCAATCAATCAATCAATCAATCACCTTTATTTACCTGCCATCAGGGGTTTTGATCCTGCGGATCTGTTCTTTTCAAAGAGCTGTTCAATTTTGAGCAGATTATGACATCACTATTTGTGACCTACGTCACAATGTACAGATACATAATGAGGTGGTGTACAATGTAAGGGCGGTTCTACGTGACTTGTAGCATGTGCAGTTCTCCCCTCCCCTCCTGAGTGCATGTCCCCATACATGTACATACAAGAACTCCTGCGCTCCTCCATTTGGCCTGTTCTTTGTCTCAGTGGAAAAGCAGCAATGTCTGCATATGAGAAAAAAAGATGAGGAAATCGCAATAAGGAACAAGATTGTTGAAAAGAAACGGCTCTCAGTTTGCAACTCAGTTCTTGTTGGTTGTTTTAATGGACCATTCCAAAGATTTAGATCAATCACAAACATCGCTTCTTTATTCACCATATCAATCCTCAAGTAGGGGTTCCTTACACTACTGCAGTGGTTCCCAACCCTCGTCCCTGTGGAACACCATCCTGCATCTGACAAAGTTGTCAGGTCCTGTGGACGGATTCTTCTTGTTGAAACGTTTCGTCTTTTGTCCAAAAGACTTATTCAGTCTGAGGTCTTGCAACAAACTCAGTTTTATAAATGGCACCTTCTCATAGTGGATCAATCGGTTGGCGACAGCCAAAACTTGTTCACATGCAAAAAGAGGACCATCAGCCTAACAAACGTTCATTAGCACCCAGATGGACACTTGCTATTCAAAGAGGGCTGAGTGATACTAGCAATAACAGCATTGTAAGAGGGGGACAGTTGAACCCGGAGGCCTCCACCTCTGTTTAATGATGGACGGTTTCTTTTCACAAAGATGGCCTCCTTTACTCCTCTCTCAAACCATTGTTCCTCTCTATCAAGGATGTGAACATCTTCATCCCTGAAAGTGTGACCACTGGTCTGGGTTCCTTCTTTTCACCTGATGGCTGGCTGGAGTCCTGTTTGGGTTTCTTCTCTGCTTTCAGGAAGGCCCAGTTAGGATATCCACATTTCTCTAGAGCCTGTTTTGTGTGTGATTTCTCCTTCTGTCTGGCTCCTGAGTTAGTGGGGACGCTGTCTGCTCTGTGATACAGAGTCCTGATGACTCCTAACTTGTGCTCCAGAGGGTGATGGGAGTCAAACTGTAAATACTGGTCTGTGTGGGTGGGTTTGCTGTACACCTCAGTTTGCAAATGTCCTCCATCAGAAACTGAGACCTCACAGTCCAAGAAAGCCAACCTGCCATTTTTTACATCTTCTCGTGTGAACTTGCCGTAATTTATCCACAGAGTTGATGTGATCATGAAATGTTGGACTTCTTGAGATTTAATTTTAACCCAGGTGTCATCAACATACCTGAACCAATGACTTGGTGGTGTCCCCGAAAAGGACATCAGGGCTCTCTTTTCTACCTCCTCCATGTACAGGTTGGCAACAATAGGAGAAACTGGATACCCCATAGCACACCCATGTTTCTGCCTGTAATATTGACCCCCACTCCCCATGAGCAAGAAGAATCTGTCCAGAGGACTTGAATTAACTTCATTAGTTTTTTTTCTACCTGGAGTATTGAACATGCATCAGGATATCATCCTGCATGTTTTAGTTGTTTCCCTGCTTTGACACACCTGTGTTGAATAAATGGGTGATTAAGAGGCTTTTGCAGTACTTGAGGAGGTAAATAAATAATTGAATCTGGTGCATTACAGCAGGGAAACCAGTAAAACATGCAGCAAAGTGTTCCTCAAGGATCATGGTTGTAACCCATGGCATTATACTTCTATTAGAGGATGAAACTCTTTTTAAAAGTTCCCTCACATCTACAAATAAGATAAGATAATTTCATTCAATTCAGTTTATTTATATAGCACCAAGTCACAACAGAAGTCATCTCAGGGCACTGAACAGAAAAATTTATCTATAAAATAATAATTTAACATTATTTATCTGAGGAGCAGACTGCTTTGAATTTAGCTCCACAATGGAATTCTCATCTTGAGTAAGCAGGAAGGCGACAATGGAAAGGAAATATTCACTGAATATGGTATTGATGTTTTATGGTTTATGTTTTTTATGTTTTATGTTTCTATATTTTATGCACCGTTATGCCGAAGCAAATTCCTAGTCTGTGAATCCTGTTCATTGACAATGGCAATAATAAACTGAATCTGAATCTGAATCTGAATCTGAAGAACTCCCTCGTGATGAAGAAACCATTAGCAGAACCAGGCTCAGGACAATCGGCCATCTGCTTCAACCGGCTGGGTTTGAGAGGAACAGATACACAATGGCAGGTCAAGAATCACATGTTAAGATAGAAATAGTATCAAAAGAATACTAATCAATTTTAACAATTAATTTAAAGATTTGAGATCAATTTGTTCTCCAGTAGTTTAAGCTGAAGGCAACATAACAAGCCAACCCTAACTATAGGATTGATCAAAAAGGAAAGTCTTAAGTCCAGTCTTAAAACTGGACAATGTGTCAGACCTACGGACAGAAACTGGAAGTTGGTTCCACAAGAGAGGAGCCTGAGAACTGAAAGCTCTTCCTCCCATTCTGTTTTTTGAAACTCTATAGCAGGGGTCACCAACACGGTGCCCACGGGCACCCGGGTGCCCCCAAGGACCATTTGAGGTGCCCCCGGACCTGTTCTAAAAATAGCACAACTCACTACTAAGCTGCATTTAAAATTTCATTTTATTCAGTTGTTATTCTTTTTTTGTATTTTTAAATATTTTAAAATGTCTATCTTAAAAATATGTTCTTAAAAATATGTTTATTATACATTTTTTTCAATTTACGCTTTGTTATTTCCGAAGAGTTTATCAAACTGGTGCCCTTTGTATGACTCTGTACCCACGAAGTAGCTCTCAGTTTCGAAAAGGTTGGTGACCCCTGCTCTATATGGACCACGAATAAGCCTGCAGTCTTAGAGTGAAGTGCTCTGTTAGGAAAATATGGAACAATAAGATCTGTAATGTAAGATGGAGCTAGGTTGATGAGAGCTTTGTAGGTTAGAAGCAAGATTTTAGATTTAATTCTGGACTTGACAGGGAGCCAATGGAGAGAAGCTAAAACTGGAGAAGTATGACCTCTCCTACTAACTCCAGTTAAGACTCTGGCAGCAGCGTTTTGGATAAATTGAAGACATTTTAAATAAGTATTTGAACACCCTGATAACAAACCATTACAATAGTCCAGTCCAGATGTGACAAATGCATGAACCAGTTAGACATGTACTATCTAAAATAACACCAAGATTGTCAGGCTGGGATTTGGACTGCCCCCTCTCTGTTACATCTAAGGCTACTTGATGTCGCACTCCTACCACGTGGCCCCCGGGTGGGTGTCCTTTTGCCTGCGGGCAGGCTGGGAGCCCTTGCTATCGCTTTCGGGGGTTAGGCGCTTGGGCGTGTGTCGGCTCGGCCTGGTGGCTGCCTGGTGGAGCTCGGGTCCTCTGGTCCTATGGGGTCTGGGCCTGAGGGGTGGGTGTCCCCGGTGCCCGGGCCTCGGTGTCCGGGCCTGAGGCTACATCAGTGCAGCTGGCTCTTGCAGCGGGCTCCGGCGGGGGCCTGTGGGCTTGTCGCTGTTGGCCCCCCGGGGGTCATTGTGTGTGGTCACTGGTGGAGCTCGTCCGGTTCTCCCCCTTGGTCGGATCTGGGGAGTGGGCGAGTGGCTCGTCCTGTTCGGGTGGCCCTGGGGACTCTGGGCTCGGGGTCCTTCTTGGGGTCTTGGGCTTTGATCGCCCCTTCGTCTGCCTCGGGCCTTGGGGGGACGGATCTCTGATGCTTCACGGTCGCTACTGAATGTTCTATACATAGTTCCCACACTTGTGACGAGTATTGCGCAATACCGGGTTTTTCGCCACCCGTAAAGGCAGAAATGGCGGACAAACAGACTCGAGCTACCACAGCTAAATACATTACTAGCTTCACCAAGGCACAAGAGCAAAATGGCAGTGGTCAGAGTTGAATGAGTTGGAGAAAGAAATCATGGCAGACGAAGCGGACAACTTGTCATCAAGAAGTTACTCTGATATCATTAATTATTTAATTACTACGAGGAGTGCACACCGAGGAGCTTCACAGCTTTAAATCCAAAAAAGATGTGTAAACTGTCTCAATCATATCTAACCAGCTAAATAAAGGTTTAACTAAAATAACACACAGCCAACAAACAGTCCAGGCTGAACACGGACCAGGACCAGCACTTTGAGTGTTACCGTGTTGGAAGTTAGCATGTCGCGTTAGCATCCGGAGTGGAGGGTCCGTCGCACGGAGGCTTGCGGCGAGCTCAGGTAGGTCGGACGGCGTGGATAAATCCTTCACGTTTACTATTTTTTGGATTAAGTGAAACCTGCGCGTTGCCCAAACGTCTACCCGACTGGAACATCCACTGACCCAACACAAAGTAACCATTTCAATTAATTAGAAATTAACACACAAAAAAAACAACGTGAAAAATACACATCCAGTAGTAGACTGTCCTGCTGCTCCGTCCGCCTCCACGCACCCGGAAATTCTACAGATGTGACGTCACATGGGAACTATGTATTGGAGGAACCTTATTCACTTATGCATGCTCACAACCACACACAAATTGGATGCAGGGATGTATATGTAGATATCATATGCAGATATGTAGATGGATATGTGATATGAATGCATATGTATGTATACTGTATATATATTTGTAGGTATGGGTATGTTTATTTATAGAAATCTACTGCAAGGTCATGAATATTATTAGTCTTTATGCATGTATGTTTCGTTGCTGTGTTCTGTCATGTGCTTTGCAGGATTGCGGACGGAGGTTGGGTGTGTTTGCCTTGTGCTCT
>JBBPBX010053346.1:0-23875 GCA_038048925.1 Garcialebias charrua | reverse complement strand
GATGACAGATAGAAGAAAAAATAAAAAAAGAACCCTCCTACCACATTAATTGCCATGCCACCGTGTACCACCAGTCTGTGTAACCCACCAATCGAGCTGTGCTGAAAAATTTTAACATTTATTTGGTAAGTACAGTAATAATGATAACTAGCTAATAATATTAATTATTAATAGTAACTGAAAATCATTCTTACCTTAATGATGACTAATATAGCCATGGAGTAATCTCTGGGTCTCTGAACAGCTGACCATTGATGTACAGTTTGTCCACCGAGATTGCAGCTCTTCTACCTTCATTTAAATTTTGTTTCCTAATCGGGAACAGAACGCGCCTTCTGCTTAAAATCTCTGCAGGGAATTGATCATTCATACTGAAATTGGTGTCACGTAGTTCCCTACCTCGGCTTTTTACCTGCATTTTTTGTTTATAGTGTTCAAATCTGGCTACAATCGGCCGCGGCCTAGTGTCCCCAGCTTTCTTACCTCCGAGGCGGTGAACTCTGTGAAAAGTGATGGAATTAACCACATCACTCGTCAACTTCAGCTGAGTCTGCATGAAGGCCCGAACCGAGGTTTCGACGTCTTCATCTGTTTTCTCTGAGATTCCAGAGAAGACCATGTTTTCCCTCATGCTCCGGGATTGTATCTCCAGTATAGATTCTTTAATTTTTCTATTATCACCGGAGAGCTGTGATACCTCTTCGGTCAGCGTTTTAACCGTTCCCCTCAGCTGCTGGTTTTCACTAGCGAGCGATGCTACTTGTTGCTGGCTGAACTCCAAAGAAATTTTCAAGTCTTGGAATTCCTTGTGTAGCAATTCCACCAGTGCTAAACGAGCGTCCAAGCTAGTTAATTTACCGTCAATCGACTCCAGGATCTCTTTAAAGCCCGAACTATCAGTAGACGGTGAAGAAGCGCTATCTAAACTACCGTGTCTGTGCCTTTTAGCATTCGGGGTGCTAGCAGCGGCACCGGAAGTAGCATTAGATTTTCCCATGACAACACTTTCGTAACACTCGTCTACAAACAATTCCAGACTTTGCAAAGTTTCTTCTTCCAGCTTGTTCGATGAGAAAAAATCAGTTAATAGTATTTAATAATACTAACGACTTTTAAACAATATTACATTTAATTATTTCGTTTTTTATTTATTTATTTTATACTACATTTAATTAAATCTCTCTAAATCATTTTATTTTTATTTTAAATCATATAAATATTAACTTACCCAAGCTTTATCATACTCACGCACAGTTTTCTCCTCTAACTTCTCAGCAACAGCTCATTGCAGCTCCACACTGTCACACCTGCAGCAATCCTTGGTGCAATGTTAATAAAAGCTCTTGAATCTTGAATCTTGAATAAAAAAGTATTCTTGTCAAATAGAATTTTGACTAGATTGTAAGTTGAAACGCTCAGTTTAAATTCATCATTTTAAAACGATTTTTGCATACATTAAAGATGTTTTATAGATTTTAAAAAGTTGTTTCACAGTTAAGTGGATTTTAAGAGCTGTTTCCTTTTAGGAGTTATATAATGTAGATACCCGTTGATGTTAATAAGATGTTATTAATATCTTTGATTTAAATAGGTTAAAGAAAACACTCTTCCCAATAATAAAAATGCTTTATTAGAAGTAACTTTTCAGCAAGTAGGTTAAATACGCACAAGAATCCAGCCAACTCACCAGGAGTAAAATACACATTTCACTGTTAAAACCTAGTTTTGGTGTTGTTTCGCATAAATTATGACCATTAAAGGCAAAAAGAGGTCTGGTAAATTTGAAAGGGAATTAGAATAACATATCGTTTGACCATGCAATGCATAAGCTTTGACAGCAGTAATAAGGGTTGATTTTATTCAAACAGATTGGGGTTGTGTATACAGTAATAATATGGAATATTAAAACGGGAAGTACCATAGCACTCACAGACACGCCTTGACTGGATACACATTTTTATTTTAATCAATACTTTTCTATTTAGGACATAATTTGAATCTCAGTTTGTAATAAGTGGGAATTGGACTTTAAACATTGAAACTTGAAACCACAGAGCAAAATCACCCAGCCCATGCTTTGACTTTTGATAAGTGAACCACTGAAAAGTGGTAAGTGAGGACTTATCTTAACAATTTCAATAAATTGACAAAATATGAGAGTATCTCACGGTGCCGTTTTAATATAAAAAATTAAAAACAGTACACAAATAAATCCGAAGAGAGGACGGATCTTGAAAACTCAATGAATTGGCTAATTATCATTTATGCTATCAAGGTGGTCCTAGAAAACAGTGCATGATATTTTCTGAAATATAATTAGGCTACAATATTTCTGGTTTCAGGTTAAATTGACGATTTTACTCATACGTAAATTAATGATTTTAGATCTGTTATGCAGATCAGATTAAAAGGATGCCTCTGTTGAAAATTCACTTTTATGTAAATGAACATTTTAAATTCCATTGTGCAAACCAGAATTACAGAGGTGACTATTCAAGGTAAATGCTTATAGAACATTATAACATGATTACTTTGAACCTGGTTTGTTAAGGATTTTTACTCTATTTTCTCATTTTTTTTCCTTAGAAGCAGCCTCACGGTGTTTGTGGAGCGGGAAGCGTAAGTCTGATGAATCTCACGACACTTTGCAGAACACATAGTTAGTAGTACATGCATTTAGGATAGGACCATGTCAAAAACACATGCAACGTCTGATTTTTTGAATTACAGCTACTGTGGTTATTGATTGGATCGCATCAGATTTAATATTAAGGGCATGTCCAGAACTGGCTCACTGTGACTTCACCGAGAACACCATGGCTGGACTCCCAGGCTGCCCTACTCAAAATAAACATTCGAGAGGCTTAAAAAACAATGGCACTGAACGAGGGCAGTGCACTGAACTTTTATCCGAGCAAAACACTGTCCACAAAGACTCAGCAAAGCACAGGTAAAGAATTTGTCAAAGAAATGTCAGAACAAGGTCATCAAACACAAATGGCCAGAATATGCGGTCCGGATGTGAAGGATCGACGATGAACAATTTAGCACCAGAAACAAACAAAAAAATAATAATTTTCACTGGATGCTGTAACGAGAGTGGTCTGAACACGTTCTCCAACAAGAAAATGAGAACAGGTCCTGAAGTCACCCACGCCAACTGTCCAGCAAAAGGTCATGCCCCCCGTATGGATCTGTGAGGATCTGTCAATAATACTGGTATCGTGTTTCAAAACTGCAGTCTGCTATGATTAATTTTATTTAATGAAACACATATGGCCTGCTAGACTAGCAAGGCCACAAGATTCTTAGTTTATACTGTACTTATGTGGGTCTGACGACTTATTTTTCCGCTTCCTATAACTCCGTGATGAAACAGAGATAATGATCCCAGCTCATAACCCTGAAACAAGTTAATGTTTGTATTTTTTGTTTTTTGCAGATTAAAATTGTGTCTCCACAGACATTCATACAATGTTTTGTGGAGCTGAAGAAAGGATAGCAGATTGTCCTTGACGGAGTGCATTTTGGTTGGTCTGGTTTGCCACAAAGGAATTGGTCAAGACATTGTCAGAACAATTTTTATAGCTTTATGCTTTCAAATCTTAGATTGTTTATACCATACCACTTTATTTATAGAGCACTTAAACAGACGCAAGGGCAACCAAAGTGCTGTACAATAGAGACAAACAAGCAAAGCAGACAGGAAAACAAAGAACAAAAACAAAATATAGATAGAAATAGCAACAGAAACTAACTAAAATGGTGAAGAGTGTATATTACAGAGAGGATCAAAACAAATCACATCATGTTAAAGGCGAGAGAATAAAAGTGGGTTTTTAATCGAGACTTAAATATTATGAGTGAGGAAGCCTGCCTGACACTCGGTGGCAACTCATTCCTATATAATAATGTAAGAAGGGAATTTTGGAAAGTGTTCCTAGAAATAACTAATAATAATAAAGAATAAATCACTAATAACACTGATATGTGAAGAAGACAAAGGAGATGATTGTGGACTTCAGAAGGAACAAACACACCCATGCCCCACTGAAAATAGGTGGGTCTGCAGTGGAAGTGGTCTCCAGCTACAAATACTTGGGTGTACACATGAATGATAACCTCAGCTGGAGCAACAACACCACCAGCCTGATCAAGAAAGGTCATCAGAGACTCTACTTCCTCAGACGGCTGAGACGTGCTGGTCTGAGCAGCCCAGTTCTCACCTCGTTCTACAGGTGTGCAGTGGAGAGCGTCCTGTGCTCCAGCATCAACGTGTGGCATGGAGGCTGCACAGTTGAAGAGAGGAAAGCTCTACAGAGAGTGGTGAAGGCTGCACAGAAGTCTGTTGGAGTCAGTCTCCCCACCATCACAGACATTTACACCTCCAGATGCAGGAAAAGAGCCACCTGCATCATGAAAGACCTCACTCATCCAGCACACTCACTCTTTGCCCCACTCCCCTCAGGACGGAGGTTGAGGAGCATCAAGTGTAGAACCACTAGACTGAGGAACAGCTTCTACCCTGAGGCTGTTAGACTCATGAATAAATAAATAAAATAAAAAATAAACACTGCAAAATATCACATCATGCTGATGCTGATCTGTTTTCTTGTTGCTGTGTTTATCTGTGTTCATCTGTGACCATCTGCTCATACAAACTCATGTTCGTGCTGCTGTTTATTCCCACTATATTAGGCTTAGTGTATTACTAGTTGATGTTTTTCTTAGTTAATTCTAGATGTTATTACTGTTTTTCTATTGCATTTGTTGTTGGATGTAACTGGGACCCCGTGTACATAATCTCGTTTTCATCACATGTACCACATGCAGTGCAAATGACAATAAAGACTCTCTGACTCTCTGACACTCTGACTCTGATAAGGGCTCATAAAGGGAAACAGCTCATACATTGATTAGATCATCAGTTGTACAAAAATAACTTCTTAGATTTTTTATATTCAACAGCGTAGACATTTAAAGAATGATTTAAGAAGAATGAAAAATTGGCACGTTGCACTGTAGGATAAATCAGATAAACCTACAAACCACATTGCTTTTGTATATGGTGTTTAATAAACAGGTACTGTATATGTCATTTAATAAACAGGTATTTATTTTTAACAGATCCAAAAAGAAAAAAGATGGGGGACGCCCTGGAGTTTGGATCTATTCAAAAGGTTGATTTGAAAGGTTGATTTGAAATGTGGTGGTTCTGTATTTTTAAACACGACTGACTCTGACTAGACTGAACTTATTTTTTGAGCCCATGAACCACATGTTTGTATTGTAAATTCTTTATTACTACAGCGCTGTATGTCTGTATACAGTATATGTCTGTATGTCTGTATGTACTGTATGTATGTTATTTGTACTTTTCTATTTTGTTGCACGTATGTTTAGACTTTTTCTACAGACTATGAAAAAGGTAAAGTATTTTTAAGTAAGTATAAAACGTCTCCTGCTACTCCCTTACAATGATCATACTAATTAAAAAAAACTTACTAATTAAAAACTAACCTCAAATCAAAGTGAGTGATTACTCATTTTCACTGAAGAATGAAATCATTTGTTGTTGTTGTTTTTTGCCATTAAATACAAATGTTTTAGATAATAATAATAATAATAATAATAATAATAATAATAATAATAATAATAATAATAATAATAATAATAATGAATTCAATTTATAATGCACTTTTCATTAATGAAAATCCCAAAGTGCTACAAGGTGCAACAGAATTAAATGTCAATATACTATAGATAGTAAGAATGGAATTTTATTTTAAGTTTAAAGAAACAATTATTATTATAGCCAATTACAGAATTTAGTTTAAGTTAACAGATTTAACTCACTAAGGAATTACCCACAGTTAGACCTTCCCCAAACCACAATTGGCTCATGAGATCCAAGGGGGGGGGGCTTGAAGTTTTATTTAACAATTTGCAAGTTTTTTGGTGTCCAGTTCTTCTCTCAAAAGACTACGGATTTCCGGAACTCCTTCAGGAGGAGTTGCCAGTGATGCCAGAAGTGAATCCTGCCTCAGACTATCCAGCTAGAGACGGCTAGAAACGAGGGTGAACAGGACCCCAACAGGTGGTGGAAAGAACACGTCGTCTTCTCGAGAGAAAGAGCTGCTCCTGTTACAACTGAGACCGGTGCTCCCCTGAAAAAGAAGTTTGGAACAATCGTTGAGCCAGATTTTGAGATCGATCTGGTCAGAGCAAAGCTTCCCACTTTGTCAGGACAAGTGACCTGACTACCCCATGCCTGAATGGACTAAGCACCCAGGAACAGGCAGCTGGACAATACAAGATTACATGAAACCATTGTCTGAAGACGTGAATGAGGCCCATCAAACTGCCTGATGCCCTCTGCCCACAGGGCGCACAAAAGCTCTCCCCCAGAAGAAAAAGACTTGAACAAAAGCTCTTCCCCAGGATGAAATGAACTTATGCCCAACAACTTATGCCACAAACAAATCCCCAAGGAACAGAAAGAACTTATTCTGAAAACGGGACACTCCCTAGGAAAGACACTGAACCTTTCCACCCCCCTCACTAGAAGAAGATGGATAATATGAAGAAGAATGGTTGATCTATTTCATTTTTTAAGTTCAAGACAGTTCAAGATTTCTTTTATTTGTTTAACACAAATAGATTATATATATANGTATGTGTTTTCTTCTTAAAAGTTCTATTTCTTTGGAAAAACTTTTGGTTTTTGTGAGTAAATAGACTAATCCCTGCTAAATATATTATTCCTTTTGAAACTTTGACATAAGCCATGAAATAAGACCATACTCACTGCAAACTTCTCCTCAAATCTTCATTTCTCTCAAACATTGAAATAAGTCATAAATTTTGACAATCATCACTATAGAGTTCTCCAAAACTTTAAATCTCTCAAACCATCCTAAAAAGGTGATCCTGAGTTATCAGGGCGTTACTGTGGAGGCAACAGAACAGTCGGTATGTGTTTTTTTCCCCTAATTCGAATTTGGCCTCGGGGTCGGTTTCCATACCACTCACATAATTGATAATCAGTTTATATATGATAAAGAGGATGGAATGATGGAGATGTTCAACATTTATCATCTAAAACTAATTACTCTGACCCAATAATTATAACCCAGCTCACCTATATCAAATATTCTCTGTTCCCAACAAACTCTTATATTTGATAGTACAAACATGTTTGTTTGCTTTTCTCCTTGATACAGAAAAGACACCATACCAGTATCTCGGGTCATGATCCCGAGATACTTAAACTCCTCCACTTGGGGCAGGACCTCCTCCCCGACCCGGAGAGGGCATGCTACCCTTTTCCGGCTCAAGACCATGGCCTCGGATTTGGAGGAACTGATCCTCATCCCGGCCGCATCACACTCGGCTGCAAACCGCTCCAGTGAAAGTTGTAAATCACGAACTGATGAAGCCAGTAGGACCACATCATCTGCAAAAAACAGAGAAGCGATTCTAAGGTCACCAAAACGGATCCTCTCAACACCTTGGCTGCGCCTAGAAATTCTGTCCATAAAAGTTATGAACAGAATCGGTGACAAAGGGCAACCTTGGCGGAGTCCAACTCTCACCGGAAACGAGCCTGACTTACTGCCGGCAATGCGGACCAAGCTCTGACACCGGTCGTACAGGGACCTAACAGCCCTTATCAAAGGGCCTGGTACCCCATACTCCCGGAGTACCTCCCACAGAACCCCCCGAGGGACGCGGTCGAATGCCTTCTCCAAGTCCACAAAGCACATGTAAACTGGTTGGGCAAACTCCCACGCACCCTCCAGGACCCTGTTGAGGGTGTAGAGCTGGTCCAGTGTTCCACGACCAGGACGAAAACCACACTGCTCCTCCTGAATCCGAGGTTCGACTATCCGACGGACCCTCCTCTCCAGAACCCCGCTGCTTCTCCACATAGAGAGGAACCAGTTGAGGTGGCTCGGGCATCTGGTTAGGATGCCTCCTGGACGCCTCCCTGGTGAGGTGTTCCGGGCATGTCCCACCGGGAGGAGACCCAGAGGAAGACCCAGGACACGCTGGAGGGACTATGTTTCTCGGCTGGCCTGGGAACGCCTTGGGATTCCCCCGGAGGAGCTGCTCCAAGTGGCTGGGGAGAGGGAAGTCTGGGCCTCCCTACTTAGGTTGCTACCCCCGCGACCCGAACCCGGATAAGCGGAAGAAGATGGATGGATGGATGGATGGATGGACAGAAAAGACAGTCTTTTAGCCTTGACAATGTTTGGATTAGATGTTCTTGTTGGATCAGAACCATGACTTGTTAGTTTTATCTGTAAGACGTCAGAGCTTGTCAACTCCACCTCCTTCTTGTTTAAATAGCTTGTCATGTCCAGCACACTTCGGATTTGTGCTGGACAATGTATTTGAGACCAAACTAAGTTTCAAATTACATTAAAAAGCCTTCCACTTTGCAAAGTTGTCTTGTCTGTTTTAACACAATTCTCTTGTTTATCTTGTGTGGTTTTTATTAAGGTAACAGGGGTTTAAAATCCCCATCAGTTGGGTTAAGGCAAATTAATGTAAATGAACAGTTAACATCCCCAGGTAACTCGTCAGGAATGGGGACATTCTTCTGAAACTTTGAGGCCTGTATTCTCCCTAATCTTATTTGCAGATAGCCAACATTGAAATAGCTGTATCTTCTTCTTTCTTTTTTTTTTTTTAAGTACCTTGTGTTTGATATCGTCGGATAGCTTATGCCCGTTTTCCTCTGGCTTGGCGCAAGTCGGGTCAGATTGGGTCAGTTCGGATCAGCTCACGTGTGGTTGTGTTTCCATTACACTTCTGGACCCGTTCTGTGGGCGGGGTCAAGAATCCTACTCGTCTTACCACATGGTGGTGGTAGTGTTCCCTCAAGCTATTTACTAGCCACCTCTAAACATTAGAAGAACAACATCCTGAAAGACCTCGTCTCACCACCTTGTGGCGGTAATGTCCCTTAAGCTATTTACTGGCTACCGCTAAACTACTAGAAGAAGAATACCCTGAAATACACACACAACCAAAATGGAGGACGTCATTGTTTTACTTAACATTATTCTCAGTGTGGTTTTTTCTTGTCTTTTCAGCTTGCTTTAAACCCATATGTTTTCCATTCTGTTTTTTTTAATAATAAAGATGTTTAAAAATATCCTCACTTTTATTATTTTCAGATATGCACAAGGTTCTTGTTAAAATTGCTAAACACATCACACTTTCCTGTAATCAGTGAAACTTTTTACAAGCTACAGATTTGAAATTAATTTGCTTTTAATTGGCCCAGTAATGTAAAAGGTTTGTATTTCATTAAATGTAAATGGAAATCTTTTGTTAGGGTTAATTAAAAGTGAAATGCAAATGGATAATTTGGTTTAAACGGGCCCTTAAACATAAAAGGCTTGTTTCTTTAAACGTAAAAACAAAGTATTATTTATTAAGTGTTAGTTGATCTGGGAACTCTTTGTGGTCCTCCAAGAAGAGCCTCATTGGGTTGTTGTTGCTGGCTGTGCCTCCCTGGTTAGGCTGCTGCCCCCATGACCCGACCAGGATACAGGTAGTCCCCGACTTACGAGCGAGTTCCGTACCTACGGGCCGCTAGTATGTCGAAAATTTGTAAGTAGGATCAAAAAAATAATAATAATTAAATAAATGAATACATGTACAGTACTTTACAGTCATCAAGCACTTAGCCTATCCTAACACAGTTTTTAAAGATAAAGGAGTGAGTTGAATTGTTTCCATTCCCATAAAGGGAGCTAGCTCCCTTTATGGGAATGGAGCCTGCAGGGAGGAGGGAGACAATTCAACTGACTCCTTCATCTTTAAAAACTATGTTAGGATAGGCTAAGTGTTTGGTGACTGTACATTTATCTATTTATTAAAAACATATATATATTTATTTTATTTATTTATAAATAGATAAATGTACAGTACAATATTGTACAGTCACCAAGCACTTAGCCTATCCTAACACAGTTAAGGAGTCAGTTGAATTGTCTCCCTCCTCCCCAGCAGGCTCCATTCACATAAAGGGAGCTACTTTCACTTTATGTGAAAGGGAGACAATTCAGCTCACTCCTTCATCTTTAAAAACTGTGTTAGAATAGGCTAAGTGCTTGGTGACTGTACAGTACTGTACATGTATTCATTTAATTAAATAAATAAAAAAAATTAATGAGATGCATATTAGTAATTCTGGAACCTCGTATGTCGATGTGCTCGTAAGTCGAGGACTACCTGTAAGTGGAAGATGGATGTATGTATGATGAATGGAGACCAACACAACATGAGTTTACAGTTCAGTTGAATACATGCCTATATGCTACAGATGGGCTGTAAAATCTCTGCAAGTTCAAATAAAAGGTGCACTAGGGCTTTCAGCTGAATTTTTTACTGTTGTCTGACATGATCAAAGAACCCAAAAATTTATAACATTCGAGCAGATTATGGTAATCTTTCCTTAGGGTTCATTAACGGTCAAATGCAAATGAAAAATTTTCTTCACTTCCATTACGAATTACAAAAAAAAAAAGTCTTGCACCTTACATTGTAAAATATGATTAGATAATTTAATTATCAAGGACACCACTTAAAGAAAAAACTAATTTAATAGGAAAGTAAAAAATGTAACAAAAATATTGGATCAATTTAATATCTTTCTATCACTATGTCTATCTATCAAAAAAGAACTCACACATGTCTGTGCGTTAATGCACGTGCAAGTTCACCCAGCACTCCAAGAAAAGCTTGATTGAATGCAGCATTTTGGGTAATCTCCTCCCTTTGGAAGGCTGCCTCTTGCAGCATTGACTGTTCAATAGCCGCTGCCAGCTGTTCCCTCGCTGATGCCTCCTGTTCCCTCGCTGATGCCTCCTGTGCCCTCGCTGATGCCTCCTGTTCCCTCGCTGATGCCTCCTGTTCCCTCGCTGATGCCTCCTGTTCCCTCGCTGATGCCTCCTGTTCCCTCGCTGATGCCTCCTGTTCCCTCGCTGATGCCTCCTGTTCCCTCGCTGATGCCTCCTGTGCCCTCGCTGATGCCTCCTGTTCCCTCGCTGATGCCTCCTGTTCCCTCGCTGATGCCTCCTGTTAAGAGATAAGATAAGAGATAAGAGATTTTTTATTAACATTGCACCAGTAAACCAATACAACGTGATCATGTAAACACAGTCATCCAGAGGTCAGAGAATGTTAAGCTGCTGCAATTCAAAACACGCATGTTCAAAACACGCATGTTCGTCAGCGCGGCCATCTCTCATCCATCATGGATGAAGAGCAAAACAGATATGGAAAAAGGAAAAGCACAGTAGGTATCATTTGTGATATTCAAAAAAAGAATTTATCAAAGATTGCCTGAGGACACTCCATGATAAAGTCTCAAAAACTCTATCAGCGAAAGCACAGTCACACGAGACATTGTTGCAGTTTTGACGACAGGCAAGGAGATATTTAGTCTGTGAGTAACTTCAAAGAACACAGTTCAGCAGTTTGTTCAGCTGGGCGTCATCCGAGCCACACACAGAGATCTCTGGGGGGTGCGGGTGAGGGAGGTCAGCAAGGGCACTTCAACTCTACGCTCCAGGAGAAAGTTTCCAAACAGGCCTCTTTTCAAGGACGTGTGCAGAAACCAGATTAGATAGTCTTTTTGTTTATTCCAATTCAGACCACAGTGTTCTTTTTCACTGCAGCCTCCAAGTCCAGACGCTGTTTCAGAGCCAAAATTCCAAATCATATGAGGTTCCGGTCTATGAACCCCCATCCATGCCCAGTTGGGACCCAGGCGGCTGTAAACGAGTTCCAAAACGCCCAGCAGGTCCCCGGTAGTCCACCGACGCACCCAACGTGCGATTGAGCTCATACAACAGCTGGGATGAGTTGCTCACGGCCCGGATCAGAGAATCATGCTGATCAGGGAGTTTCGCCAGCGCGCTGATAGCCGCCGAAGCCCTCCTCAGCTTCAGGTAGCAGACAGTCCCTCCGATGCCAAAAAAAAGAGCAGCTGCTACTAATAGTCCAATAATCCACAAATCTTCCACGTCTTCGACACTCAAGACGGTCAAACACATAGGCTGCCACTGTCCCCATGAGTCCATCATGTATCCAGCCGCGTGTGTGTCAGAGGGGCAGACCGCTTCTCCTGGCACGGTCCGCTTCGTGGAAAAAATCTTAGCTATTGAAGAAACAGCCCAATTTACTAATTCCATCGCAAATTGGTTCGAGTGAGCGCTGAAGTGTCAGACGAGACAAAAAGCAAGCATCCCTCGCTGATGCCTCCTGTTCCCTCGCTGATGCCTCCTGTTCCCTCGCTGATGCCTCCTGTTCCCTCGCTGATGCCTCCTGTTCCCTCGCTGATGCCTCCTGTTCCCTCGCTGATGCCTCCTGTTCCCTCGCTGATGCCTCCTGTTCCCTCGCTGATGCCTCCTGTTCCCTCGCTGATGCCTCCTGTTCCCTCGCTGATGCCTCCTGTTCCCTCGCTGATGCCTCCTGTTCCCTCGCTGATGCCTCCTGTTCCCTCGCTGATGCCTCCTGTTCCCTCGCTGATGCCTCCTGTTCCCTCGCTGATGCCTCCTGTGCCCTCGCTGATGCCTCCTGTTCCCTCGCTGATGCCTCCTGTTCCCTCGCTGATGCCTCCTGTTCCCTCGCTGATGCCTCCTGTTCCCTCGCTGATGCCTCCTGTTCCCTCGCTGATGCCTCCTGTTCCCTCGCTGATGCCTCCTGTTCCCTCGCTGATGCCTCCTGTTCCCTCGCTGATGCCTCCTGTTCCCTCGCTGATGCCTCCTGTTCCCTCGCTGATGCCTCCTGTTCCCTCGCTGATGCCTCCTGTTCCCTCGCTGATGCCTCCTGTTCCCTCGCTGATGCCTCCTGTTCCCTCGCTGATGCCTCCTGTTCCCTCGCTGATGCCTCCTGTTCCCTCGCTGATGCCTCCTGTTCCCTCGCTGATGCCTCCTGTTCCCTCGCTGATGCCTCCTGTTCCCTCGCTGATGCCTCCTGTTCCCTCGCTGATGCCTCCTGTTCCCTCGCTGATGCCTCCTGTTCCCTCGCTGATGCCTCCTGTTCCCTCGCTGATGCCTCCTGTTCCCTCGCTGATGCCTCCTGTTCCCTCGCTGATGCCTCCTGTTCCCTCGCTGATGCCTCCTGTTCCCTCGCTGATGCCTCCTGTTCCCTCGCTGATGCCTCCTGTTCCCTCGCTGATGCCTCCTGTTCCCTCGCTGATGCCTCCTGTTCCCTCGCTGATGCCTCCTGTTCCCTCGCTGATGCCTCCTGTTCCCTCGCTGATGCCTCCTGTTCCCTCGCTGATGCCTCCTGTTCCCTCGCTGATGCCTCCTGTTCCCTCGCTGATGCCTCCTGTTCCCTCGCTGATGCCTCCTGTGCCCTCGCTGATGCCTCCTGTTCCCTCGCTGATGCCTCCTGTTCCCTCGCTGATGCCTCCTGTTCCCTCGCTGATGCCTCCTGTTCCCTCGCTGATGCCTCCTGTTCCCTCGCTGATGCCTCCTGTTCCCTCGCTGATGCCTCCTGTGCCCTCGCTGATGCCTCCTGTTCCCTCGCTGATGCCTCCTGTTCCCTCGCTGATGCCTCCTGTTCCCTCGCTGATGCCTCCTGTTCCCTCGCTGATGCCTCCTGTTCCCTCGCTGATGCCTCCTGTTGCCCTCGCTGATGCCTCCTGTTCCCTCGCTGATGCCTCCTGTTCCCTCGCTGATGCCTCCTGTTCCCTCGCTGATGCCTCCTGTTCCCTCGCTGATGCCTCCTGTTCCCTCGCTGATGCCTCCTGTTCCCTCGCTGATGCCTCCTGTTCCCTCGCTGATGCCTCCTGTTCCCTCGCTGATGCCTCCTGTTCCCTCGCTGATGCCTCCTGTGCCCTCGCTGATGCCTCCTGTTCCCTCGCTGATGCCTCCTGTTCCCTCGCTGATGCCTCCTGTTCCCTCGCTGATGCCTCCTGTTCCCTCGCTGATGCCTCCTGTTCCCTCGCTGATGCCTCCTGTTCCCTCGCTGATGCCTCCTGTTCCCTCGCTGATGCCTCCTGTTCCCTCGCTGATGCCTCCTGTTCCCTCGCTGATGCCTCCTGTTCCCTCGCTGATGCCTCCTGTTCCCTCGCTGATGCCTCCTGTTCCCTCGCTGATGCCTCCTGTTCCCTCGCTGATGCCTCCTGTTCCCTCGCTGATGCCTCCTGTGCCCTCGCTGATGCCTCCTGTTCCCTCGCTGATGCCTCCTGTTCCCTCGCTGATGCCTCCTGTTCCCTCGCTGATGCCTCCTGTTCCCTCGCTGATGCCTCCTGTTCCCTCGCTGATGCCTCCTGTTCCCTCGCTGATGCCTCCTGTTCCCTCGCTGATGCCTCCTGTTCCCTCGCTGATGCCTCCTGTTCCCTCGCTGATGCCTCCTGTTCCCTCGCTGATGCCTCCTGTTCCCTCGCTGATGCCTCCTGTTCCCTCGCTGATGCCTCCTGTTCCCTCGCTGATGCCTCCTGTGCCCTCGCTGATGCCTCCTGTTCCCTCGCTGATGCCTCCTGTTCCCTCGCTGATGCCTCCTGTTCCCTCGCTGATGCCTCCTGTTCCCTCGCTGATGCCTCCTGTTCCCTCGCTGATGCCTCCTGTTCCCTCGCTGATGCCTCCTGTTCCCTCGCTGATGCCTCCTGTTCCCTCGCTGATGCCTCCTGTTCCCTCGCTGATGCCTCCTGTTCCCTCGCTGATGCCTCCTGTTCCCTCGCTGATGCCTCCTGTTCCCTCGCTGATGCCTCCTGTTCCCTCGCTGATGCCTCCTGTTCCCTCGCTGATGCCTCCTGTTCCCTCGCTGATGCCTCCTGTTCCCTCGCTGATGCCTCCTGTTCCCTCGCTGATGCCTCCTGTTCCCTCGCTGATGCCTCCTGTTCCCTCGCTGATGCCTCCTGTTCCCTCGCTGATGCCTCCTGTTCCCTCGCTGATGCCTCCTGTTCCCTCGCTGATGCCTCCTGTTCCCTCGCTGATGCCTCCTGTTCCCTCGCTGATGCCTCCTGTTCCCTCGCTGATGCCTCCTGTTCCCTCGCTGATGCCTCCTGTTCCCTCGCTGATGCCTCCTGTTCCCTCGCTGATGCCTCCTGTTCCCTCGCTGATGCCTCCTGTGCCCTCGCTGATGCCTCCTGTTCCCTCGCTGATGCCTCCTGTTCCCTCGCTGATGCCTCCTGTTCCCTCGCTGATGCCTCCTGTTCCCTCGCTGATGCCTCCTGTTCCCTCGCTGATGCCTCCTGTGCCCTCGCTGATGCCTCCTATTCCCTCGCTGATGCCTCCTGTGCCCTCGCTGATGCCTCCTGTGCCCTCGCTGATGCCTCCTGTTCCTTCGCTGATGCGTCCTGTTCCCTTGCCTCACAGGATTCAGCCAGAAGAAGATGCATGTGTTGTTACCGCTGTGGGTTCAGCTCCTGTTGGTCAATCATTAACGAGATGTGACTTTGGTCTTTAACATGATCTTTTCTTTCTCTTGCCTAAAAATGAAGACATAGCATGTGGTTAAACCAGTATACATTACTGGAAACGTTTTCTGCAACAAATAAAGTCCAGTTGATCTTGTATTGAATGCCTTTTTGATTTTATCATGTCTTGGACAACTGAGAATCTTCACCAGCAGTATACATTACTGTTTTTGAGAAAATGCATAAAACCAAGGTGGTGCTACTGAAGACAGTTTTCTGTTGTTCTGAAGTTCAATTTTGTGAATCAATACATAAGTCAGTTTTTCTTACATAAGCTTTAATTTTAGTAATTGCATAATCCACTTTATTAGAACAATATGGACTGATGTCCATGAACAATATGGACTGATAGGGTAGTGCAACGTGTACTGTGGAAAATACAGTAATACAAACGTTTTGCGTGTGCTGTTAAAGCGAACAAGTAGAAACCTGTATTGCTCACTAAATTATATCTGCTTGAGTGACATAAAAACAAAATGATGTAATGTTTAACTTTTACATTTAATTGTTGTATGTAACTGGGGCCATGTGTATTTCATACGCACATGTGGTGCATATGACAAATACAGGGAGTCCGCGACTTACGAATGAGTTCCGGACCTACGGGCCATTCGTGACCCGATTTTGACGTAAGTCGGGGACCACCCGAGCCGCCACTGATACACGTACATGTACGGTAATGAACAGTTACCAAGTTACCTATCCAATCACAGATACATAATTATCAAAAAACACAGACATTACAGTACATGTACATTTTTAACCTTAATAAAAATATAATTTCTTACTTTGAGCTAGTCAAGCCGGTCTTCGTCTTTAGCATGTTAGCTCTTGCACGTCCGAGCACTGCAGCTTTTTTCCATGCTCCACATGGTCCAAACTGTTTCCAGGAAGGGCTGTTAGCATGTTAACTCCATACATAATGAAGGGAAAAAGAGTGAATAATTACTGTGAGTTGTTTCTCCGCGGTGTCCGTCCATCCAAAACCAGCTGCTCCGCGTTAGCTGATGTTAGCACCGCCATTAGCTGCGCCCGTTAGTGTCCAAAAGGCTGTCGGCGCTGTTTGTTTTAGCATGTTAGCTTGGTGTCCATCCGACATCTTAGGCTGCCAAGCGGACATCGGGGCGAGCTCCAAGCCGCAGATGGCCTCTCCGCCGCCCGTCGGCTCGGTGTCAACGGTGGGGGTCCGCGTTAGCATCTTAGCTCTGCCATTAGCTGCGCGTTAGCTCATCCCATGAGCTGGTGGTGTCGGCCGGCGTGGTGGGAGCGATCGGCGGCTGCTGCTCCGGGCCTGAGACGTCCACAGAGTTCACCGAGCGTTTCCAGCTAATTTATAAGGCAACCTCTTATCGGACACACAGTCCTCCAAATCAGGCTGTAGAGGCTGGAACTGACCGAATTTAACCACAAAATGGCGGAGGCAGCATTTCCGGAAACCGCCGGAAACTGCGCATATAGGCTTAAAAATTATAATTATAATTATACTTTATTTATAAAACCATTTAAAACAACCATAGCTGCAACAAAGTGATGTACACATGAAATAAAGAACATTTAAACAGATAAACAATTTTTTAAAAAACATTTCATATTTTTATTAATATGATACGTTGTCGTAAGTCAGAGTTGCTGTAGGTCGAGGGTGCCGTAACTCGAGGACCCCCTGTATAGAAACTATGACTCTAATTCAGTATTAATTAACCATTTATTCATTTTTTTATTTTATAAATAAAATAAAATAAAAAAATATATAATTATAAAATTATAAATAAAATAAAAGCATGTCCTTATCGTCACAAATAAAGTGATGTGGAACGTGATTGTCGCATCCATAGGCGTAATTTACACGGGGAATGGGGGGGTTATAACACCCTCAATAATTTGATCCAGTCAATATAACCCCTCCCCCAATAAAATGACATCATTTCATCATCATACATATCTTACATCAATAATTGATTTTCTTTATTCATTTAAATTTTTTAGTAAAATTGCTGCATGTTTTTAAGCAAACTCCCTGAGGACTGACCCCCTCCGCTGCAAAATAATTGGTATCACCCATCCCACCGGCTACAGGTGGCCCAGCCCGAGTGCACCGAAGTAAGTAAGTAAGTAAGTAAGTAAAGTTTATTTATATAGCACTTTTCGCAGATAAAATCACAAAGTGCTGTACAACATATAAATAAAAGATTAAAATAAACAGAAGAATTACTGTAGTAACATCTGATTAATCAAAACAATAAGAACAGCTGATAAAAACAAGAACAATTGATAAAAACACTAAAATAAAAACATTTATCTAAAAGCTTGTCTGAATAAAAGTGTCTTAAGCTGCGTTTTAAAGGAATCAATAGAGACGGTCACACGAAGAGACAGGGGCAGGGCATTCCACAGCCGGGGGGCTACGGCCTGAAAGGAAAGGTCACCCCGAAGCATTGTCGGTGTGGATGTACTGTAGTTCAAAGAAATGAGAAGAGGACCCAAAAGCGGACGAGGACAACCAACAATTTTTCAATGTTGGTCAACTACACCCCCTTGTAAAAAGAGAAAACATCAAAATGAGGTAAATTAACTGATGATTTGTTTAGTCTATGCTGCTATGTAATCAATGTGGCAGAGACAGTAGAGTAATTCTGGTGTAGGTGTTTTGCTCCGTTACTACTCCACCTAAACTGACCGAGTCAAAAGAAAAATAAGAAAAAACACAGATATTTGTGTACGCGCAGCAGCACTGCAACCGTGCAAAAGATGTACAAGCAAAAGATCTGATTTGCAATTTGTCACGGGCTCATAAAAGTAGCTGCGAAGTCAACAGGAACTTGATGCTCGTGTGCGCATTGATGGTGGAAGCTGAGCGCCAAAACCTGAAGTTAGATTGATTTGCATCATAAATAAAAAATGGTTGGTTCTTTAGTTCAGTCAAAATCAAAGCATTTAATCCTCAAAAAAGCTAAACACATTAAAAGTTAATTCAGATCACCACATTCATCTCACTGCAGCTGCAAATTTTGAGGCCAGTTCTACATGTAGACAGAAAAAGGTGTTGCTCAGTTAATCTGGAAAATATCCACTGACTGGTGCCAGACATAGTAAATAAAAAAAAAGCTTGTTCTTTTTTATATAATCTGTGCTGATCCCAAACATAAACCTGTGTTTTTTTTAAAGGTGCAAAATTAACAATCAATAGATCATAACAATTAATCACAGGGTGTACCATTATTTATTGAACTGTTCTATTTGTCTGAAAATGTATATACTGTAATAATCTTTATAATCGATAAAGTGATTAGATCAAAAAGGCGTTCAATACAAGATCAACTGGACTTTATTTGTTGCAGAAAACGTTTCGACTGCTATCCAGGAGGCTTTTTCAATTCCATGAACAAACTGTGAGAAGTTTGGAGTTATAACAGAACCACGCACCATCATGTTATAACTCCAAACTTCTCACAGTTGGTTCAGTGAATTGAAAAAGCCTCCTGGATAGGAGTCGAAACGTTTTCTGCAACAAATAAAGTCCAGTTGATCTTGTATTGAACGACTTTTTGATTTTATCATGTCCTGGACGACTGAGAATCTTCACCAGCACATAAAGTGATAACAAAAATATATTTATGAATCAAAGCCCCAGTTCTCAGTCACACAGCACAGGGACCTTTATTAACAAACAGTTGTAACTGTGCAAAAGAAATGTCTCAAATGAAATGTTTTTTCCTTCATAATAAAACCAAAAACAGCTGTGCACTTAACATTTCAACAGAAAACAGTGCAAATGAGCGAATGAAAAGGGCGAGGCATAGCTCCGCGCGAGGCCATGCGGCGCCACGCTGTGCGAGCTCCGCTTGCACAAGCCTTTGAACGCTCGCACGAACGCGCCAAGCTCAAATTTTACGACCGCTCACGCGCGCGCGCGGTGTCTCACAATAAACTGCCCTGGTGGCGGACTGTTTTGTGTGACACACAAATGAATTAAATTCCTCTTCTTTATCGCTGATCGGGCCTTTTCTTTTGTTTTTTTGCCTAAAGTCAAGTAATCGCTTGAAGCGGTCACCATTCACTTCCTCCTCCGATGAGGAGGAATGAATGAACTTGTCACGAGTGAACTAAACTCATGTCCAACGTGGATGCGCAGGTTCTAAACATTTCCTGGTGTGCTTGTCTGCTGTGTGGGTTGAAGGACCAGCGCTCCCTGTTTTAATTTTAATTTTTAGGACTTTTTTATTAACATATAAACACAGAACAAAGCTGCACAGCCCTCTGCCTTTTCTTCAGACCCGACATTCTTCTCAGACCCGACCTGTCAATCAAATCAGTAGGCTGTCAGCAAATGACCAATCAGCGACCTCAATTTGTCCCGTAGCTAAACGCTCCGCCCTGCTTCTGCTCAAATGACGTCAAGTATTTGGAGCGAAAACGTTGGAGCCACACGCTGCTTCATGCTGAGCTCTGCTGTGAACCCCCCACGCACAGCACACGCGCGTGGCCCGGCGCTCGCTCGCTCGCTCGAGCGCGGAGCTTTGCCCCAGCCTAAAGGGTGACTTTCTCTTTAAAAAGTCTGATTCTAATGAAGTATATTCATTCAATCTTTATTAACCTTTATTAACAGAGTTGTTAGAAAGCTCACATTGTTGTGTAGCTAGTGTTTGACACAAATGGAGCTGTAAACCAGTTAATTTCCTGAAGAATACAAAGCATCTTGTTTGTAGAGTCCAGGGCCATTTACACACACCATACCATACCATACCATACCAGTTTATTTATAAAGCACTTAAAAATACAGCAGCAGCCGTCCGACGTGCTGTACAAGAATAAAAACAAACACAAAACAATAAAAACAATCAATCTCAATCATATAAATATCAGAACATCACAAGTGAGATAATACAAGTGGTGGGCCTGAAGGCAGCCAGAAAGAACCTGACCCAGGGCATCAGTGAGGCCAAGAAGCAGTATTCCAGGAAAATAGCTCACCGCTTCAAGGACAGCAAGGATACACGCAGTCTGTGGCAGGGAATACAGACCATCACAGACTACAAACCCCCCCCCCCAGACCTGTGACAGCTCAACCTCTACGCTGAATGAACTGAATGAGTTCTTCGCTCGGTTTGAGGCAAGTAACAGCACACCTGCACATAAATTCCCCCCCTCTCCTGATGGCCAGGTGCTGGCGCTGTCCTCAGACAGCGTAAGGCGTTCATTCATCAAGATTAACGCCCGGAAGGCCTCTGGTCCTGACAACATACCTGGTCGTGTGCTGAAAGACTGTGCAGGGGAACTCGCAGCGGTCTTCACGGACATCTTTAACATCTCACTAAGCCAGGCCATCGTCCCCACCTGTTTCAAAGCCACCACCATCATCCCTGTCCCAAAGAAGGCAACGCCCGCATGCCTCAATGACTATCGCCCAGTAGCACTCACCCCCATCCTGATGAAGTGCTTTGAACGGCTAGTCATGAAAAGCATCACATCTGTCCTCCCTGGATCCCTTCCAATTTGCATACCGACCTAATCGCTCAACCGACGATGCCATCTCCTCTGCCCTCCACACAGCTCTCACACATCTGGACACGAAGGACTCTTATGTTAGAATGCTGTTCATCGACTTCAGCTCGGCATTCAACACCATCATCCCCCAACAGCTCATCCATAAACTGGACAGTCTGGGGCTGAACACCTCAATGTGTAACTGGCTGCTAGACTTCCTGACCGGGAGACCACAGACAGTACGGATCGGGAGTAACACATCTAGCACCATCACATTGAACACAGGGGCCCCACAAGGATGTGTGCTGAGCCCCCTTCTATTCACCCTGCTAACACACGACTGCACACCATCGTACAGCTCCAACCACTTCATCAAGTTTGCGGACGACACAACAGTGGTAGGTCTCATCACAACGGACTACAGGAACGAGGTGAGCCGCTTGGCCAACAATCTCACTCTCAACGTGGAGAAGACAAAGGAGATTGTCGTGGACTTCAGGAAGAGGGATGCACAACATGCCCCTCTGACCATCAACAGCACCGCAGTGGAGAGAGTGGACAGCACCAAGTTCCTGGGAGTGCACGTCTCAAAGGACCTGTCCTGGAGCAGGAACACTGCAGCACTGGCGAAGAAGGCTCACCAGCGCCTCTACTTTCTCCGCAAGCTGAAAAGGGCTGGAGCTTCAACCTCCATCATGTGCACCTTCTACAGAGGTGCCATAGAAAGTGTCCTGACCAGCTGCATCACTGTGTGGTTTGGTGCATGCACTGCATCCTGCCGCAAGAGCCTCCAGCGCATCGTGAAAGCAGCTGAGAAGATCGTCGGCACCTCCTTGCCCTCACTGCAGGACTTACACAGCAAACGCCTCACTCGGAAAGCCCACCGCATGGCAGGTGATCCCACACACCCACTACACAGCCGCTTTAGACTGCTGCCATCAGGGAGGAGACTGAGGAGTCTCCAGGCTCGTACCAGCAGACTGAGAGACAGCTCTGTTCATCAGGCAGTCAGAATGCTAAACACTCTGCCTGCTCTGCCTCCCCTCCCATTTGAACTGCCTTAACACAAAAAACTTTCTCACACATTACCACTCAACACAAAGTTTTTAACACTGGACTCTGTGTCATCAAACGGGTTATTCACTAAACTCTCGGTCATGTGTTCATTCAGTTTGCACTACTTCTCATATTTGCACTAATGTTTGTATTACATTACTGCCTATAGTCATACTACTGTTTACATTCACTGTTTACATTTATTAATACTGTTTACATTTATTACTACTGCTTTACATTTACACTACTTTTATCTACACTACTGCAGATACATATACAGCATTCTCTGACTAGCCTTATCTAAGGATGCCAAATGTGCCTTATGTGCCTCACTGCATATGCCACTTTGCCTCTATACCAACATCAACTACCTCATACATATACTGTGTACATTAACTTATATGCTGCTGTGCCACTCTTTGCAAATGTCAATGCTAGAACCTTCAGTTTATTTTATAGATATACTTTTTATACTTTTTATACTACTATGCAAAAACTCAGGACAGTATTACACTTTTATTATTTCATTTTATGCTTATGTTCATTGGGTGTTTGGTGTTTTAGGGGTGTTTGGTGTTTCAGTGTTGGTGTTAATTTTCATACTTTTATACTATTATGAAAAAACTCAGGACAGTGTTACACTTTTTTACTATTTTATGCTTATGTGTATTAAATGTTTTAGTGTTTAGTGTTTAGATGGTTACTGTTGCACCGAGGGACTGAGAGAAATGCAATTTCGGTCCTGTGTATGTCCTGTACATATTGCAGTTCTGACAATAAAGTTGACTTTGACTTTGACTTTGACAACATTAAAACAGAGATGTGAACTCATTCTGGTTTAAAAGCCAATGAAAACATATGTGTTTTTAAACGAGTTTTAAAAACAGATATTGATGGGGCCTGCCTGACCTTCAGTGGCAGCTCGTTCCACAATTTAGGAGCCAGAGCTGAAAATGCTCTGTCTCCTCTGGTCTTATAAAAGGTTTTTGGGACTGCTAAAAGCATCTGGTCAGCGGATCTGAGAGCACGTGATGGCACATAAAGTTGAAGCAGTTCAGACAGATAAGAGGGACTAAAACCGTTCAAAGACTTAAAAACAAACAATAAAACTTTAAAATGGATTCGAAACTGGACAGGAAGCCAATGAAGGGACATTAAAACTGGAGTGATGTGCTCACGTCTGCCTGTACCAGTCAAAAATCGTGCAGCAGCATTTTGTACCAGCTGCAACCGAGAAAGCGAGGCCTTATTTACTCCAATCAGAAGAGAGTTACAATAATCCAGGCGTGAAGTAATAAAAGCGTGGATTACTGTCTCTAATGCCCTTTATCCACAGGGCCTGTTCGCGCTCGTTCGCTCTCCTTCGTAACTAGTTAACAACTAGTTATGGAGTGTACCCACAGGGGCCTGTTCACGTGAAACCAGACCTATTTTGGTGCCTGCCTCACTGGGGTACATAGGTCTGGTTCTTGTAGGGTCCAGTTATGACATCAGCAGAGTGTGTCACTGATTGGTCAGGGGGCTTATTCCTAGGTCGGAGGGCGGAGATTCAGTCTTCCAGGAAATCCAATCCACAATTTTCTTTTTCACCCGCAACTACAAATAACACCAGTCTTTCCTTTTTTTTAACTGTTACAATTTCATTGACATGTAACAGTTACAGTATTTGATATTTTGATTGGAATTGATTGATTACATATTGTTAAGTTTACAGTATATTACAAATGTTTTAGAGTTTGGAACACACTTGTTGATCAACTGGGACAATGGAGGAGTGCAGATTTTTTAGGACACATGCCACTTGTCCAAAGTAGTATACTCCACCATCATCAATGTGTGTATATACTGTATATATAAAAACTATACAGTATACATCTGTATATATAT
>JBBPBX010053345.1:0-23875 GCA_038048925.1 Garcialebias charrua | reverse complement strand
CTGTATATATTTTTTTTTCAAGTTTGGGTCTGTGATCACGGTTAATTAGTCGGCTTCGGGTCGGCTCGGAAAAAATGGTACAGGTTCGGTCCGGGCTGGGTCAGATATTTTAGGCCCAAAGAAATTCTAAAGGAAAGTTAGTGGGTGTTTGGAGGTGAGCAATCTGTACGTTGGAGAGAGAGAAAACTGTACGTACGTTGTTTACAGTGCCTTGAAAATACAGGTACTGTATACCTCTAAACTTTTCTACATTTCGTCATGTTATGACCCAAACTTTTAAAAGTATTTTACTAGAAATTAGTTTGACAGATCAACACAAAGTAGTGTATAACTGTAAACTCTAAGGAAATTATCAACATTTTCAAATTTCTTGTAATGATGTTTTAAAAGTTGAGGCATGCATTTGTATGTGCCCCCCTGAGTCAATACTTTGTAGAACATTTTCATGCAATTCCATACATAAGTTTTTGAAGTTAGTCTCTACCAGTTTTACACATCTAGGACATTTTTTTTTACATAGCTAATGTAGGTCACTGCATCCCTGATGCATCCTTACATTTCTATGCTGATGATACAGTTGTTTACTGCCGAGCTAAAACAGTTGCTAAGGCTTTCCAGTTACTGCAATCCGCTTTTGACATCATCCAGTCAGATTTGTTCCGTCTCAAACTTGTCCTAAATGCTGATAAAACAAAAGGGATGTTTTTTTCAAATAGGAAGGCGGTTCCAGCAGATCCTCCTCTGATTTTATCTTCAAATGGTGTCTCTATTGAGTTTGTTGATTCCTATAAATATCTGGGTATCCTGATCGATTCACATCTCTCTTTTAAACTCCACGTGGAAAACCTAGTGAAGAAACTGAAAGTTAAACTGGGTTTCTTTTTCAGAAACAGATCATGTCTATCACTGAATGTCAGGAAACGCCTTGTGTCTGTGACTTTCCTTCCCTCCATTGATTACGGTGACATTCTCTACATGAATGCTCCTACAAGCACCCTGCGGATGTTGGATGTTGTCTATCATGGTGCACTAAGATTCATAACTGGTTGTGATTATCGTACCCACCACTGCACCCTGTATTCACTGGTTAACTGGACATCATTAACCTCACGCAGACTCTTCCACTGGTACATTTTCATCTTTAAATCACTTCTTGGTCTGCTGCCCTCATACATCTCCTCCTACATGTCTTTGCGTGAGTGCAGCTACAGTGTGCGCTCTCAGGACATGATTACCTGCAGTGTTCCGTCAGTGAGGACTGAACTTGGAAAAAGGGCCTTCTCCTACTCCGCTCCTGCTTCATGGAATATCTTACAAAAAGATCTGAAGCTCTCGACCTTGACTTCTCTAAATGGTTTTCAGAATCTGTTGGAATCCTGGCAAAAACCAATGCAGATTTGTTCCTGTCTTTGATTTTATACGTCTACCTTATAATGTTTTGCTAGTTTTTTGATACTTTGTTAAAAAAAAAAAAAACTTTGTTTTTTTTCTCTCTTTTGTTTTCTATTGTTTATTGTTTGTTTGTTTATTGTTTATTGTTTAAGGAAATTCTACCACTGCTGTTCATTGTTCTTTAGTTTTAGCAGGTCGCTTTCGTAAATGAGCCCATGAGGTTCAAAAGATTTACCTGACTAAATAAAGGTTGAATGAATGAATGAATGAATTTTTTTTTACCCAATCTTCTTTGCAAAACAGCTCAAGCTCAGACAGAATGAATGCAGAGTGAGACACAACTGTGAACAGCAGTTTTCAAGATTTGCCACAGTTTCTTTAGGTCTGGACTTTGACCACTCTAACACATGAATAGGTTTTGATTTAAATAGATCCAATTTAGCTCTGACTGGATGTTTTAGGTCGTGATCCAGCTGGAAAGAGCATGGTACAACTGTAAAATGTACCAAGACACAGCCCTCCACCTAAACTGACAGGTCAGGCAGTAGAGTATTCCAAGTCACATCACTGGAAGTGCTGCAAAGATTCACAGCTCAGGTGAGTTACAACAGTACAGTCAAAGCTCAACAGAGACATTCCTCTAAAGACTTGCAGCTGAAATTGCAGTGAAAGGTGGTTCTACAAAATACCTACTCAGAGAGTCTGAGTATAAATTCACACCACACTTTTAAAAATTTAATTTGGAAATAAAAAGCTTGAAAAGTATCATTTTCCTCCCACTTCACAAACACGACCACATGAAATACTGTACTGTGAACTTTGTCATCATGTGACAAACCTTGGAAAAGTTAAAGGAGTGTGAATAATTATTCAAGGCACTCAAATTTGATCATTTGATTCACATGTACAAAACTCTACAATTCGCATGACAATGCCATTTAGGACCCGAGTTGGTGACGGCTGCTGTTTATAAGTGAAACATGGTCAACATTTAATGTGTGTGCATATAGAAGACACTTTCTTCTTGGTGTCTCATTAGTTGCGTTTACATGGACATAAGTAATCAGATCAAACGGCCGATCGGATCAAAAGTGTGTCATGTAAACACCCCGTTCGGATCATTTTTTGTGAATTCGGCGTGATCCGTCCTAATTTGTGATCAGTTCGAAACAGGTGGTTTACACCGATCCGTTACCCGTTCGGTGTGCATGTAAACACTTGATCTGTTCCGTTTATCAAACTGTCCTGACTGCGCATGTGCGCTGCGCACCCCCCCCCCACTCCACCCCTCGTGTTTCCTTCTCCGCCTGGCTAGTGGCTAACGCTAACATGGTGGGGAAGCAAAACTGGTCGGTGAGCGATGCAACATTTCTAATGGAAACATTAAAATAGCTCAAAACTATCGAACGCCTTGACCGAACGTGTAGGAACACGGAGTTATTTAAACAAGTACATGAAAAGCTGGAAGAAGCCGGAGATCGCTGGAAGAGCTTAAAGCTAAGTGCTACAAAGCTAAAAACAACGGGAGAAGTGTCTACGACCCCACCACTTTTTCATTTTACGTGTTGATGGACGAACTGATGAGAGATCTGCCACTTGCCATCACAGCAGGCAGCGGTGTGGATCTTATGAGGAGAGGAATCTGAGGACTACAGCCCCAATGCTAACCAGAGGAGCATAGCATCCTTTCTGGTAAGTTAGACTCTTCAAACCACATTAACCCTCTGTACTGTATTACCTGGAGTAATTAGAAACAACAAATGTGTTAAAATGTAATTATAATAAGAAATAAGAGTAGCTTTAGGGCAGTACAGTACTACTGTATTGTACATTAAAACTCCTCCAACTAACCACATAATTAACCTAACAAATTTCAACATATCAGGAGTCCAGTTAAACTTTATTTTGTTTGTTTTTCAGATGATGAGTCCAGCTTTGAAGAGGCAGCTGGCAGCAGCACACAACAGACAGTGGCAGGTGATGGTGGCACGTGGCAGGTGATGGTGGCAGGTGATGGTGGCAGGTGGCAGAAGATGCAAGAGTCCCACGTCTTCTACTGAGAAATCCCAAGAAGTTCACACATGAGCTTTAGAACAACTCAAAACTGATTTGAAAATGTTTCAATTCTCCACAACCATGTTTCTTTGTCCCCTGACAGATCTGTAAATGTATTTTTTACACAGACATTAGGATTGATAGTTTATGGTACAATTAAGATGTCCTAACTTAATACAGTCAGGTGGTTTAATAAGGACTCTGAGTTTCTGCATGACTCACAGGATAAAAACACATTTGCTGCTCTATCAGGATACAGAAACATACATTTTGGAAGTAAAATCAAATATTTTGTCACCAATTTTTAGTTGTCCTAAATCACATGCATACATTGAAATTGTGAAAGTATGTGATGAGTTGATAAAGAAGTTACTGAAGAAGTACAGTAACTGTAGTTTTAAATGACCAAAGAATGTTTTTTTGTTTTTGTTATCATTACAAGATGTGTGATCTGTGCACATCGTCTGTTTTGCACAAACGTTTTGAATGTTTAATTTTTGTTTTTCTGATATACCTCAAATTGCACTAAGAATGAAACATGTTTCAAACAAGCAATATCAATTGTTTACAAGAATTTGTTAAAATGTTTGGTCCATTAAAGAGCTCAGATGTTCACTAGTATTATTTGCAGTTTTTTATTGTGATA
Source organism: Garcialebias charrua (assembly GCA_038048925.1). NCBI lineage: Eukaryota > Metazoa > Chordata > Actinopteri > Cyprinodontiformes > Rivulidae > Garcialebias > Garcialebias charrua. The sequence goes on along the minus strand of JBBPBX010053345.1, from coordinate 19,782 downwards.
ATATATTTATACAAATGTTAACTGCATGTGAACACAAATACATGACAAGTATCTTTTTAGAAGAACTCTCTACTGTGACTTCAGCAACCTGAAGGTCATCTCTACCTCCACCTGACTGAGCAAAGGTAAACATTAAATGACTTGTTGAGGAGTCAGATGAGGAGAGTTTGTGTATCCTTTGACGAGCCAGTCCAACAGCGGGTATGCAGGATCACCAACAATGAAGAGACGGACGTCCTTTCCTTCAATGTTCCTCACAGACTGCAAAAAAAGAACATGCCAATATTTAGTGTTCAACTTTTTATTTGTTTAAAGGCATGGTTCAAACAAATTTTATTTTAAATAAAACTTTACAGTAAGTATGTCTACTGATTACTTAGCTGTAATAGTTCTAAAACTAAATACAATATAGTAAATGTTAGCCTTACATTTTGGCAACATTTAACTCCATTTGTTTAAAGACATGGTTCAAACAAACGTTTTTTTTTAAATAAAACTTTACAGCTAAGTATGTCTACTGATTACTTGGATACTAAATACAATATAGTAAATTTTAGCCTTACATTTTGGCAACATTTAACTATTTGTTTAAAGACATTCAAATAAACATTTTTTTAAATAAAACTTTACAGCTAAGCATCTCTACTTTGAGATACTTAGCTGTAATCGTTGTAGTAATACTAAATACAATATAGTAAATACAGTATATTAGCCTTACTTTTGTCAACAGATGAGCCCTTTGATAGAGTCTGAGTGGCGCAGGACATTGGCATCATGGCACTGCCTGGCATCTTGCAACTGATGCTCCAGAAACAGGAAAACAGAGGAAGAATAGTAATTAATAACAAATACAGACAGTATCACGCAGACAGGTAGAAAAGGAAAGGACAAAAAAGTTTATTAGCATACAGCGTTTTTATTGTCTTACCAACAGTTGTTGTCCACGACAGCTTGGAGGACAGAGGACGTCCAGCGCTCTCATCCTGTGAATAAAAAAACTAAAAGCACGCGCTGCTTCACCTGTAGTTCAATCAGGGAGTTAGTAAAAACTCAGTCGCCGTCATTACAATCTGGTGCGGGTCCATTTTTGACGTCTTGTTTACTTTCGTCCCGGAAGTAACTTCTTCTTCTGTGGTTTTAACGGAAGTAACTTCTTCTTCGGTGTTTTTTTAAGGGGAGTGTACCACTCTGCGCATGTCAGAACTTCTGATCAGAATAAAAGCCTGCTGCATGTAAACACTCGTCATGAACGGATTGTGCCCATGTAAACGGTGCCATCTAATTATGCGATCAGAACACATTTCAATCAGGTCACAAAATTTTGTCCATGTAAACACAGCTAGTGTGACTTATGAAAGGAACAAGGCAGCATGGGGGACTGAAGTCATTCTGTTGACCCCTCAGTTGTATCCAACTTCAGGTCTGTCTCCAGACTCCCATTTGTTTCTAAACTTATAGAAAAAATAGTTGAGTCCCAGTTGAAGTGCTTTCTGGAGGATCACACTATCCTTTAGTTATTCCAATCTGGCTTTAAACCTCTCCATAGAACTGAAACTGCCCTACTGAAGGTTTTAATGACATCTTCTTATCCACAGACACTGGTGACTCTGTGCTGCTTGTCCTATTAGACCTTACATCTGCTTTTGACACCATCGACCATGAGATCCTCATTGCTAGGTTGGAACAGTGGGTGGGCATCACAGGGTCAGCTCTCAATTGGTTCAGATCCTACCTCTCTGACAGATCCTTTTGTGTTTCCATCAAAGATTTTAGTTCTGTAGCGGCAGTGCTTACCGTATTTTCCGGTGTATAGGTCGCACCTTTTTATGGTTTTTTCAAGGCCTGCGACCTATACACCAGTGCGACCTATTTATGGATTTTTTTTCATATTTTTAGACCAATTTTTGGCTGAGTTATGGCCCCTTTTCCCTGTTGCATAAAATGGTGCAGTACCAGTTTCGGCCACCAGGGGGCAGTGCAAGTGCTCACAGTCAGCTCAAAAAAGGCAGCCAACAAACATTTTTTTAGGAGTCTGTAGTTTAATTTTAATGATGTTGGTGGTATTTACATTTTGAAATAAGCTGATTTGTAATAATTTATTAACAAATATTAAAGTGAGACACAGTGCGACCTAGGTGCGACCTATACACCAGTGCGACCTATACACCGGTGCGACCTATTTACGGATTTTTCCAGTTTATTGATAAATATTAGACACTGCGACCTATACAAAGGTGCGACCTATACACAGGAAAATACGGTAAATGGGGGGTTCCGCAGGTGTCCATCCTGGGTCCTCTCCTGTTCTCTTTATACCTGCTGCCACTTGGTGCTATTTTCCAGAAACAAAACATACCTTTTCACTTCTACACCGATGACTGTCAAATTTACTTCCCCCTAAGACAAAATGGTATATGCTCTATTCAACCTCTGCTCAACTGCCTGGCTGACATCAGGGACTGGATGGCTTAAAATTTCTTAAGTTTCAATGAAAAGAAGTCTGAAGCCATGTTGTTCCCTCCCAACAACACGATCACGAACCACTGCATCAACCTTTCTGCTCTACCCCTGTCTGAAAAACAAAAAGTCACAAATCTGGGAGTGATAATGGCTCCTTCCATGAAACTCAACAGTCATGTAAACATGATCGTTAAATCCTGTTTTTTCCAGCTGAGGTGACTGTCTAAGCTGAAGCCCATATTATCAAAAAATAACCTGGACAGTAATACACACATTTATTACATCCAGGCTTGAGTACTGCAATTCACTCCTGTCTGGTATCAGTCAGACCACCATTGCACGATTACAACTGGTCCAGAATGCAACAGCCCGATTTTTAACCAGTACAGGCAAAAGAGAGCACATTACACCAGTCTTGGCCTCCCTGCACTGGCTACCGGTTCATCTTCGAATCCAGTTCAAAATTCTCCTGTATGTCTACAAATCGCTGAACAGTCTCCCCCCATCTCTCTGATTTGCTACAGCCGTATGTCCCACCACGTTCTCTGAGGTCAGCGGACCAGTTGCTCCTCACAGTTCCAGGAACTCGTCTTAAGCGCAGAGGTGACAGGGTCTTCTCTGTAGCAAGCCCAAGACTTTGGAACGAGTTACCTCTGCTTGTCAGGCAGGCCCTTTCCCTCTCGGTTTTCAAATCCCAATTGAAAACCCACCATTATTCTGTTGCTTTCAACACCAGATGATCTGTGTTTGAACCAGTTTGCCTCACACAGGTTAGTCGTTATATTTATTATCTGCAACGTTTTTCTATATTCTGATTTTAGTTAATTTTGTATGTTGCTTATGTGTTGCCTGTTTTTTGTCTGTTTGTACAGCACTTTGGTTGGCCTTGTTGCTGTTTTAAAGGAGACCACAGATATGTTTTTAAAATTTTTATGGTATTTCTTTGGGGTTACCAGACACTGTTCATTCAATTTAATACACAAAATAATTCTTAGATAATCAATTATACCCTTTTTAATTCTGCCATTTTTAACTTTCGTTTTGAACGACCGGTTTATGATAATGAGATCTCGTGGCACGCCCTTCAAAGATCTGCTTACATTAACTCCGCCCTCCAAAGGCAGACGAGGAAGTCAACTCACGTTACTGCCACAGAGTCGAGCTGAGCTGAATTGGACCGCAACAGATCACAGTGTACAAGTTGTCGTGTCATTTTTTATTCTTCCTGTCATGTCCAACTCCCTCTCTCCCTCACTCTCACCGTGCGCGCGAGCTGGAGGGAGCGAGCAGTCACTGGCGGACACACATACACACACACACACACACACACACACTCTCACAGCGGTGCTGTCTTTTTATCTGAAAACTATCAATTTTAAATCTGCTTAGTGCTCCATTATCTGCGCCAGGAGGGTCAGAGAGGGTTTCTCCGAAACAAAAGGCTTTAAAAAAAAAAAGGGGGAAAAAAAAAGATGCAATGGACAAGATGCGATCTCAGGTCTCCCGGGTGGCGGTCCAGTGCGCTAACCACTCAACCAAACTGGCAGTTGTGCAAAAGTAGTCCATCATATAAGAAGTGTAATTCTTCTTCGGTAATGTCGCCTGGACATTGCCATTAAAAATAAAATTAAGCCACGCATCTCTGCTCTCTGAGACTGGAAGAGTGTGTATCGACACATGTTGTGTAATGCAGCCAACAACGCAACATTTAACTTTAGGAGCCATTCTGCTGAGATAAACTATTCTAAGACCAAATTCTATTATAATACTAGACCAAAAAACATGCTTGTTAGGCTGATTGGTGACTATAAATTGACCCTAGGTGTGAGTGTGAGAATGGATGGTTGTTTGATGTGAGTGAGACAGGTCCCTCTTGTAAATGAGTCCCAGTGACTCAACGAGGCTAGCCTGTATAAATAAAGGTTGAATGAATGAATGAAGTCTTCTTCTTCTCCATTTGATTTATGGCGGATCGCAAACAACTGTTAGGTGCATACCGCCACCTAGTGTGCAGGCTGAGATGAACTCAGGAACCGCGTGGGTGGAGCATTACCAGGGGTTGCTAGGTGACGGGGGCGGGACAAAGGTTGGGATGGGTTGTGGCTGTGGGTTGTGGCTGCGGTTTGTGACGTAACAAACCGCAGGAAGTGCAATCGGCCCGTTTCTATCTAAGATAAATAAATATACTTATAGTAAATAAACCACTGGGTGCATTTTTTTGGCCTTAGGACTGTTTTTTTATGAAGTAAATACCCAAAGTTGAGTACAAAAACATTAAAAAGTGAATTTTGCATCTGTGGTCCCCTTTAAGTGCTCTATAAATAAAATGGTATGGAATGGTATGTTATGGTATCTCTGAATCACCAAGAAATGAAGTAACAGATCTGTGTTAAAAATGGAAGTGACAAGGGTAAGCAAACTTCATACCTTGATAGTGTGTGTAAAATGATGAGAGATGGTGTGTGCAACTACTGTAGTCAGTTGCACACACCAAAGTTTATGCGTAGTGCTGTCCATGCTAACGTCACCGAGTTACGCTCTACTCCTTTATTTTTGCAATGCTGACTTCGTTAATGAAAACTCACATGGTCACAGGAAGTGGTAGGTTTGACTTGGAATTTATGAATAGCCAGAGGCAGAAAAAAAGGAAGGTTCATATTTAGTCTTCTGTGGAACTGTTTCACAAAAAAAGACCAGAGTTTAAATTAAGGATTTCTGTTAAGTGGTAAACGCTGGTAGGATGATAATACACTTGGATTTTTTGTGCCATCTAATAACCTGGTTTTAGAAGCAACACTAATGAAGTGCTGTGCAGTGGGCTGAAATCAGCCACCTGTCAGGGTTAATTGCTCTCTTATTCAGCAGAGGGGCCCTTTGCTTCTGACTGGATGAGAAGAACAGGGAATGGAATGCAAACTGTTAAAAGTCAGCACTAAATGTCTCAGGGATAAATAAAAGGAGATCAACACATTTTGTGCACTTTATAAAGCCCTGCAAAGTCGTGAGTTCGAGAACTCCCAATAAAAATTCCAAAACCAATAATGAATTGAACCTATCCAACCAAGAGCGTGCATGCAACTGAAGCAGGATACAGCTCATTTGCCTGATGTCCAAAAAGCTTTAACAAGACTCTGAAGTGTAAATCTTTGCAAACTGAGTAAACACTGTAGTGCAGAGTGGACAGCCTTCTATGTTTTCTGCTGTTCACGGACAACTGCAGACCCAAACGTGTGGAAAACTAGATCATGAAAATATCAAAAGGATTTTCATTCTTACAGCAGAAAAAAAAAGATGATACTTTATATTTTCAAGATAAAGTTACTCCCATGTGGTGCAAACAGACCAACCTGTCCCAACAAAATAAAGGAGTTGGTCATAAATTTTAGGAAAAAGTAAGTCTTTAGCTAGATTTATGGTTGATTGCGATTAAAACATTTACCATATTTTTTAGCCTATAAGTCGCAGTTTTTTTGCATAATTTACATGCCCTGTGACTTATACACTGAAGCGACTTATTTATGTGTCCCCCCCCCCATATTTATGAACCAATATTTGGCTGAGATACGACTGTTTTCATTCATTCTGAAATAGAAAATATTGAACACTACCATTTTCAACTGCTAGATTGCACTCAAGTAGTATGACATGCTGTTGTGTCATGTAATAGGGAAAAGTGGCTACTAATGACACAATTGGCTTGCCATAGTCTGCCACCTTTGTCCAGCTCCAGGATCATGCCTGGAACAACCATCAAATCAGCTTCATTTTTCTACACCGCCCCAGTGAAATGCAACAAATTTGACCATTGAAGTGCATTTATTAAGTAAAAGTTCAACTGAGACACACCTTTACTATAAAGTTGAACAAACAAATAATTGTTTTAGGTGCTTAACTCATTCCTTCTTCCTGTTCTATTTTGTGTAAGCTCCGCCCTTTAAAAGCTACGCTAATTCGGTTTATCCCTCGCTTCCCGCCATAACACTGAAGACTTTTAGTCTACGCCCACCTGTTGTGGGACCCCGCCCGGTCCGTATAAATACGCACCTGGACCGGCAATCTGCTCTCACTTTTCTTCAGCCAATGCTACAGCACTATGATTTTTTTCTCTACAATGAATACTTCAAGGAAAACTGTGAAGACGTGCCCCGTGTGCCTGTTGGGCTACATTTTGTTGACCGACCCGCACCCCATATGCGAGGGCTGTCTGGGCGCTGCTCATGCGCGACATGCCCTGGAGCTGCATTCCACCTGCCCTGCCTGTACCTATTTGACGGCGGAGGAGAAGGTGCGCTGGTTCAACCTCTTCCACCTGGCCGAGGAAGAGTGTCAACCGAGGGGAGACGTGTCACTAGAGGAAATATTGGAGGAATTCATGAACATGTCTCCCTCGGAGGCATCTAGCTGTGGCGGTTCGGCCTTGCCTTTCGGGGGGTTTGAACCGCCCTCACCCATCCTCTCCGGCGCAGAGAGAGCTAGCGGGTGCGCTCCGACCCGTCCTCTTGAAGGTACAGTGTCGCTCCAACCTCCCAACTAAGGAGCTGAAACGACTAGCGTCCGAGGTCCAACCTGCTTCGGGGGTATGGACCCGGTACCGCCTCAGCGCTCCGCAGCTGTGTCGACATGCAGCCGGGCATCCTCACCAGAAGCCATGCAGTGCAGCCAGTGCCACCTCCAATAACCACCTCCAGCACGCACACCACCCTGCTCCATGCCCTCCCTTTCTTTTTTTTTTTTCCATTTATAGATGGCCTCCCTTCACACCTTATAGCCATCCTCTCACTCCAATATGTATTTTTTTTAATAGAGAGAAAGAAAGAAAAGAGAAAGTGAGACAACAAAACAACAATTATCCACAAAAAGAGCACAAGGCAAACACACCAAACCTCCGTCCACAATCCTGCAAAGCACATGACAGAACACAGCAACGAAACATACAAGCATAAAGACTGATAATATTCATGACCTTGCAGTAGATTTCTATAAATACACATACCCATACCTACAAATATATATACAGTATACATACATATATATTTATATTCATTTATATACCCATCTACATATATCTACATATACATCCCTGCATCCATTTGTGTGTGGTTGTGAGCATGCATAAGTGAATAAGGTTCCTCCAATAGAACATTTAGTAGCGATTGTGAAGCATCAGAGATCCGTCCCCCCAAAGCCCGAGACAGACGAAAGGGGCGATCAAAGCCCAAGACCCCAGGAAGGACCCCGAGCCCAGAGTCCCCAGGACCACCCGAACAGGACGAGCCACTCGTCCACTCCCCAGATCCGACCAAGGGGAAGAACCGGACGAACCCCACCAGGGACCACACACAATGACCCCCCGGGGTCAACAGCGACAAATACACAGGCCCCCGCCGGAGCCCGCTGCACCGACGTAGCCCCAGGGCCGGTCACCGAGGCTCGGGCACCGGGGACGCCCATCCCTCAGGTCCAGACCCGACAGGACCAGAGGACCCGAGCCCCACCAGGCCGAGCCGACAAACGCCCAAGCGCCCAGCCCCAGATAGTGAGGGCCCCAAGCACGCCCGCAGGCAGAGGAACACCCACCAGGGGGCCACGTGGCAGGAGCGCGACACTAGGTAGCCTCAGAAGTATCAGAGAGGGGGCAGTCCAAGTCCCAGCCTGACACTTAAACATTCATACACAGACACACTCATTCAGACCCACCCTCATCCTCACCCTCAGTCACAGAAAGACAAACAATAACGACACGCTCCATTCATAATCCCGATGCTCCATGCCCTCCCTGAAATCATAGGTAGGTCAGCGAAAGTCTGTGGTCTAGAGGTCCCAGAGGTAGCGACTCCGGCCGCTGAGCCTCTGTTGGCGGGAAGGTTCGCCATGCAGAACAATGGGACACTCGGACCCGGTCTGGCCGAGTGTCAAAGCAGTCTCTAACCTACTCCGAAACGCTGACGATGAACCTATGAAGCTGAAAGCACCGGTGTCGACATATGCGCCCATCACAAAAGTTCAAGGCTTCACGGACCAGGTCTTCCCCACCGTCCCCCCCGGAACCTAGCCTGTCAGCGGTTTTCGGCATGACAGCGGCGAAGCACGTCGGGAAACGATCACTCCGCCGGCCGTAAACGACAAGCTCACGGGCAAACTGACAGATAAAATTCACCAGTGCTCGTCACAGGTAGGAGCTGCTTCAAAAAACATTGCGTTGCTGGCCTTGTATGTTTCGAAGGAGTCTACTGACGACCACATAGGCAAAGCAGCGGACACTATTGCGAATCTGTGTGCGGTGCTTGCTACGTGCTCCGCCCGCATCTCTTCATGGGCGACACTTCTGCAGCGGCAACTCTGGCTAAAACTGTCTACAGCAATCCCAGAAGAGGTAAAAAAAAACAGCTCCTCGAAGGTTCAGTCTTCCCAGATGGACTGTTTGGCTCACACTTTAAGACTGTTTTTAATCTGCTCTAGTCCTCATCTGAAGCCCTGGAGCAGGTTCAGAAACATGTTGCCCCCCGTGGGCAAAACCCCGCTTGACTTGGGGACCTGCCTGATGGAAGGACCAGGCGAGATCCTTCCGACAGCAGCAAAGACGGGCATCACCCTCAGCTACGTTTACCGTGCCTGCTACGCCACCTCCAGTCAGGAACCAGCCGTCTCAACATACCCTAATGCATGCTCAATAATCCAAGTAGAAAAATCTAAAAAAGCTAAGTCTGGTCCTCTGGACATTCAAAAAAACAAAACAAAACAAGGCAAAACAACTGTAGAAACGTTTCATTTTTCGTCAGAAAGACTTCCTCAGTCTGAGATGTTCTATTCAGCTCGGTCTTATAAATAGNGCTCCTCGAAGGTCCAGTCTTCCCAGATGGACTGTTTGGCTCACACTTTAAGACTGTTTTTAATCTGCTCTAGTCCTCATCTGAAGCCCTGGAGCAGGTTCAGAAACATGTTGCCCCCCGTGGGCAAAACCCCGCTTGACTTGGGGACCTGCCTGATGGAAGGACCAGGCGAGATCCTTCCGACAGCAGCAAAGACGGGCATCACCCTCAGCTACGTTTACCGTGCCTGCTACGCCACCTCCAGTCAGGAACCAGCCGTCTCAACATACCCTAATGCATGCTCAATAATCCAAGTAGAAAAATCTAAAAAAGCTAAGTCTGGTCCTCTGGACATTCAAAAAAACAAAACAAAACAACCTGCTAGTTGCATGCGGCGCTTTGGTCCACGGTTGCACATCCAATCCAGACAAACGCAAACTTCACAGAGTGTTTCCAGTTAATTTATCCGTATGAGGCAACCTAACCTCTGACCGGACCGGACCCACACTGTCCTCAAAAGCCAGCAGCTAACTGCAGCCCGATCTCTCCGAAAGAAAAAAAAAAAAAGATGCCGTGGCCGGGACGCGAACCCCGGTCATTTGGGTGCGACACCAGTGTATTAACTCACTGACCTACAGGTTCAGTTGAACAACAGCAGTCCTTCATCGTATAAGAAATACATACAACCACCTACTTTTAGAACGCTGGAGTTTTGATTAGATTTTGATGAAGTGAAAGGTATTATTAAAATAAATAAGTTGCTAATCTGAAAATATATCGATCAGTGGTGCTTGATGGTACAGACTGTCGCCCCGCGAGAGAGTGTTGTGTGTGCACAGTTTTCTGCCGGCTGCGCGTTGGGAGCGATCGCTATTACACTAAAAATTGAACTAAAACGTAAAAATAACAATTATAAAGTATTATTATGTCGATGTATATATCTAGTCTCACCCCGATTTCACCGAAACAAAAGGCTTTAAAAAAAGGGGGAAAAAAAAGATGCCGTTGACAGGATGCGAACTCCGCTCTCCTGCGTGGCGTTCAAGTGTCGTAACCGCTCAACCAAACTGACAGTTGTGCAAAAGTAGTCCATCATATAAGAAACAAGTCCAAACCGCGAGAGTGTGTGTGCACAGTTTCAACGAGACAGAGTTCATTCAAACAAGGTAATAAAACATTCTGGTTTTACTCAAGATGTGCTGCTGGCTGGAGCAGGGCTGAGCCCATAGCCCCCCCGGGGGCTAAATAAATGAATAAATAAATAAATGACCGCCAGGTCAGCTCCAAAACTGCTCGGCAACGGTGACGTTTTTTATACTGAAGTGGGTTGAGCCGCACCAGGGGTTGCTAGTTGAGGGGCTGGACTCAGGTTTGGTGTGGGTTGTGGCTACGGTTTGTGACGTCACAAACCGCAGGAAGTGCAATCGGAGTGTTTCTATCAAAGATAAATAAATATACTTAGAGTAAATAAACCACTGGGTGCATTTTTTTAGCACTAGGACTGTTTTTTTATGAAGTACATACCCAAAGTTCAGTAAAAAAAACATTAAAAAGTGAATTTTGTATGTGTGGTCCCCTTTAAAGTGAATTCATTAAGGAATAGTTAGACTGAGGCACATCTTTATTATAATTTTGTGCAAACAAATTATTTTTTTAAAGTGTTAATCTTGTTAAATTTTAGTTAAAGTCTTTCCGTGCATGCTCCTGCGGCCGCCATTTGGCAGCCAATCGATTTTTGGCACACCAGCCCACATTTCCAGGTTGTTAGTAGTGACATGTAACAAACATGACGCGTCAGAGGTAGGGTTGGGCATCGTTTGAATTTGAGCAATTCCAGTTCCGATTCAGATTCTTCGTTTCGATTCAGATTCTTTTAGATTCTCAATTCCGATTCTTTTTGTAGGCGGGGTTTAAAAAAAAGACATGTCAATTCAGTTCAGTTTATTTATACTGTATAGCTCCAAGTCACAACAGAAGTTGTCTCAGGGCACTGAACAGAAACAATCAAATATAAAAATAATAAGTTAACAGAAACTTTAATATAAAAATAATAAGTTAACAGAAACTTTAATATAAAAATAATAAGTTAACAGAAACTTTAATATAAAAATAATGGTAACACTATTTATCTGAGGAGACTGCTTTGAGTTTAACTCCATGTTATAAAAAAGCTACAGTAGTTAGCCAGAGTTATTTCAGGATGAAATAATTTGAACTTCTGTTTGAATTTAATGCTATGAACTTTTTCCTTTTTGTTAAATTTACTATGAATTTCTCATAGGGCAGATTAGAGCCATCATAGAGGACTCACCAACATATACTGTATTATTATTATTATACATATAATATTGTCCAGTGTCTGATGCTGCAGTCATATTACTGAGCTCCCACTGATGGGCTAACCTGGTTCCACCACCAGCAGCAGGATCCTCAGACAGAACAGCTGGTGGGATGTCCTGGTACATCTGCAGCCCTCTCTCCATTTGTTTCTTCATGGACATGGAGCTGTGACATTACATTGTGCCTCTTCTTCAGCAAAAAGCTCCTCCAGTGGAGACTTTCTGGACAGACTGCAGGGAGGTTCCTAAACAAACAACAGGTTTATCAGTATTATCAGTAAAAAGAGATTATTAAATCATTTTTAAGACTGAGAATGTGTACAATTATTAGCTCTGTTGTTATTGCCTAACTAACCTATTCAATAATTCTTCAAACTGTGACATTCACTCACAATGGAATGAAAGAGAACATAGAAATTATATAATAATGAAAACTAGAGACATTAAAACATTTTAAAAGACACTGAGAGAACTTTAAATGGATTAAGAATGTTAATAAGTGTTGGATTTGCTTAACTAGTGATGTGTCTGAGTGCAATGTAAGTGCAATCCATGGCAGGAGTTGAATCCACATCTGAAAAGGGATGTAACCTTTTCACAACATATGCTGTAACTGTTCTGTGGCACTCTTCATTCAGTCACACTGACGTATTTACCTTGGACACTGGTGAACACCATGGAGCCATTTCAGGTCGTTTGTCTAAGAAAACAATACGAGCTAACGTTAGCATCGTGTTTGTATTTGAGCTGACTTGCCGCTTTAAGTGGAATATAACTTGTTAGCTGCCTTAATGTTGGTATGAGACATAGTTTATAATTTATTTATTTACCTGATGGAGCCTGATGGAGCCGAAGAACGTAGCGAAAAGTCCGGCGGAGCGTTTTGCAGACGGACCACTGTTACTTCCGGTCGGACACGAAGCGAAAATAAATAATCCAGTGGAGCGCGTCAAAGACGAGACACTATTTTACTTCTCTCCTTTGCATGATAGAAAATTATTGCAAGTGCTGCACTGACCTGACTGGTCATTTTTATTAAAGTTAAGCCACGCTTTCGATCACGGATGCACACTTCCGGTGGATTCTTATTCGGTGTTGGCGGCTACTTCCGGTCGGCTAACTAGCATCGAACATAGGAATCGCCAATTAATATTTTGAACGATTCCGGAAAAACCGGACAGTTAGTCCCGGTTCCGAACGATTCTCGATGCCCAACCCTAGTCAGAGGTGAGGCATAATAGATGCCACATATACGGTGAAGCAACATATTTATGGATTTTTCCACTTTATTAGACATATTTGGACTAATGAAACTTATATGGCAGTGTGACGTGTATGGCAGAAAATACGGTAACTGTAAACTCACTGATAAAAAAAGCACAATTTTAACTTTTTTCAATGACCCGTTAAAGACAACATGAGCTGAAAGTGACATTTAGACTGGAAAAGGGTACTGTAAGGTACAGTAAAAAAATAAAATAAAAAATAAAAAAGACCACCTTTTGCTAAGTTCTTGTAAATTCTACAAAGGACTAAAATATAATATCATAACTTGAAAGAATAAACTGATTAGGTGAAATGTCTGAAGCACATAAGGACTCCCAACAAAATAAACCCACTCCAGCTACAGTACATACTGCTCATTTACCTGGGCAATGTTCTTGTTTAGTAAGTAGACACCATATTCAAAATGGAAACGCTCTCCTCTTGAATACAAAGGTAATCTGTAAAAGATAGAAGGCAGAGAAAATATGCAATGTTAAACAGGAAAGTTGTTTTCTCTTAATGAAACGTCAGCATTCAGAACTTATGGCTCATCATCAACACAACATCAAAAGTGAGAATGTCTTTTGAGTCATGCTGTTCTGTTTCTCAAGTAACATTTCACAGACTTGTAGACTCAGTGCCAAGGCAAACTGAAGCTGTTCTGGCAACATGACGTGGCTCCGGGAAGAACTAAAGCTCATGATGTTGGATATACCTTTCATTTGTCACTCAGCTGTACAGTACAGTTCATATTAAACATTTAGTTTAGTCTTGATCACACTTGAATTTATGCATGTTCCTTATTCAGAGATTACTACAATTCAAAAGTTCCCCTCTTCTGTGGAATGCAACATTAAAACTGTTTATTTCTTTGTGTTTGGAGGACAATTGTGTTTGTGCTCATGTGGGTATTTTGCCCAAATATCTAAAGAACCACTAGACAATTTTTTAAAGGAAAATTGTACAAATTCCTCCACAACTGATTAACTTTTGGAGCCAACTTAATTTAACCAACTACTACTCATTGTTCATAATAAATAAACAAAGTACTACATGTCGTCATCATTTTGTGTTCCAATACAATGGTGAAATTGGTTCTCTGCATTTTACCCGGAAGCAACTGGGGATTGGGTGTCTTGTTCGGAGACACCACGACATGTGGGGATGTCTAGGCCTCGAACCTGAGACGTTCAAGTCCTGGGTCGGCTGCCCTAAATCTACCCCTGCTACATCTTTACTTGGAGTCAGCCATGGATGATGTAAGAAAAATATCTCAAGACCTACTGAACGAATTTAATGAAAGTCTCAGAAAAATCATCATCGGTTGTAAATCTGATTAATTTTAGTCTATCCATTCCAAGCTGGCAGCAATAGCTAATCAACAATAGCCAATACAAAAATACCTTTAATTCAGTCAATTTTAAACATGTTGAGCTAGAATTGAAGGTGGTAGTAAGAGTCATTCCAAACATACTCTGTGTATGACATTTTGTGATATTGTATGGGATTGCACATTTTCAAGGTTTGACCAAAACAGCAACATCTAAATCATTCTGAACAAAAAATAACCTTAGTCTAAAACATTGGCATAAAAAACAGCAGGCAGTATACATTCCTTAAAGGAATGCTAGAACTTTAATCGTACACTGAATTAGACAACAGTCTTTCCTCTTTCATCTCTTTCACACAGGAATAGCATTTTAAACATATGCAAACATTTGTTTCAGCCTTGCATCTGAGCAAAATCAGCCTTTTAGGAGCCCCAAAACTGTATTTTTCAAAACTAATATCCAAAGTGCAGCATCTGCAGTACAGTATTGTGGACTCTGTACCGGTCCGTTATGGTGAAGAGAGAGCTGAGCTGTAAGAAAAAGCTCTCTGTTTACTGGTCAGTCTATGTTCCTACCATCACCTATGGTCACGAGCTCTGTGTAGTGACTTAAAAATGAGATGGTGGATACAGGCAGTTGAAATGAGTTTCCTCTGCAGGGTAGCTGGACTCTCACTTAGAGATAGGGTGAGAAGTTCAGTTATCCAGGAAAGACTCAGAGAAGAACTGCTGCTCCTCCACATCGAGAGAAGCAGTTGAGATGGTTCGGGTGTCTGGTAAGGCTGCTTCCTGGGTGTCTCCCTAGGGAGGTGCTTTGGGCATGTCTGACTGGGAGGAGACCCTGGGGAGACCCAGGACATGCTGGAGAGACTTCATCTCTCGGTTGACCTGGGAACACCTTGGGGTCCCCCCAGAAAAGCTGGAAGAGGTGGCTGTGGAAAGAGATGTCTGGACCTCCCTTCTCAAGCTGCTGCCCCGAGACCTGACTTCGGAACAAGCGGAAGATGGATGGATAGATGGATGGATGGATGGATGAGTTCCAAACTGAAAAAATCTTGATATGCCATTGTTGAGTTTCCATGTGGATTATCTAAACACAACCTTTTCAAAACAATGATGTCATAGCCCCACCTCTCACCTAACCTATGAAGCTAAGCATGACTGATGCAACAACACATAAGGATGGTGTAGTGGCAGGGCTTCCGACTTGGGACCCGAAGGACCCAGGTTCGAACCCCGGCCAATACACACCTTGGGGTGTCTATGAGTGCACACCTATTTCCCCAGCTCCCCGGGCGCCTTCTATGGCTGCTCACTGCACCACCTGGTGGTGGTTGGGTTAAATGCAGAGACGAATTTCATCTGTCAAGTATGGGAAACATACACAGATGACAAAAATGGACATTTATTATTATTTATAATCACATAACTTGCATTTGTGTTGCACACGCTAGTTGCTCAACTACAACAAAACCTTTGTACACTGTATTAGTTCAATAAACGAGCAAGGCTCATGAACAATAACATTGCCTTGAACAGAGCAGAGCAAATTCCCTTATTACACAAAATAGTCTTCGTCCCAATCAGTTTATCGCTTTATCCAATTTCCAGCAATGCTAAAGCAAAAAGCAGAAAATGAGCAACAATATGAATCAAATATACATAAGAGTATAGATTTCAAAACGTTGAAATGAAAATAGTTTTCAAAGACCATAATTTGTGTATAATTTACACAGATTTTCATGACTCTTAAATATAAAATGAACAAAACCATTGGATGTTTAGGGCTTTGGAAATATTTGCATCTACAGTATCCCCTGAATTGTACTTTTCAATCATCTTTTTTCTGAGTTAAATTAGGGCAGTCTACTTAAAGAGTGTGAATATTTATACTACCACTTTTTTCTTATTTTTCTTTCTTCTTCTTCCTCCTCTCCATCCTTCTTCCTCCTCCCTTCCTTCCTTTTTTCTTTCCTCTTCTTCTTCTTCTGACTTTCCCTCTTCAGGGGTCTCCAGATCGAGTCATCCTCCTCCATCTCTGTCCTCACTCCAACTACCTCCATGTCCTCTGCATACTTTCTTCTTCTCCCTCTGTCTCCTGACGTGTTTCCCTCCTGGTGGTCTTCGACTAACAGTAGTACAATTTCCTCCAGCACCCTATTTGTCAACAACACCGGTAGCGGTCGTTGTCAATGATCTGGTATGGTTGCGCTTAGATGAACTCGTATTATTGTTTTACAAACCGGATTCCAAAAAAGTTGGGACACTAAACAAATTGTGAATAAAAACTGAATGCAATGATGTGGAGATGGCAAATGGCAATGTTTTATTCAGACTAAAACACAAATCACATCTCAAAACTTTAAACTGAGAGAATGTATCATTTTAAAGCTTCAGTATGTAGCTTTTTTTATAAACATATTTCTTCACTCTTTCACTACCTCCTCACAGACTGATGTTAGCCAGGTAATCTCTGAAAAAAAAAAATATATATATATATATTGTCCCCTTGCTTCTCCAGGTGGTTAATAAGCATTTCTAAAAAGAAAAGGTGACACGCCATTTTCCAGCCAATAAAAACAGAGTTTTTAATCAGCCAATAAAGAGCTGCGTTCCAGTTGTCCTCAACAGAGCTTCTCACGCCCCAACCCACGCCCCCACCTGTCCCAGCGCCGCGCACGTTCTCGTTCAAAGGATTGGAAAGCGATGCAGAACTGTTTTGTATGTCACACAAATTATTAAATTCCCCTTCTTAATCCCTGATCAGGACTTTTTTTTTTTTTCAAAAGTCAAATAATCGCTTCATCCACCGCTCTGTACCGCTTCCTCTGCCGACTGCGATGAATGAGGAAGTGAAATTGTCACGAGTGAATAAAAGTAGGGTTCAACGTGGCTGCCAGAGGCTCTGAAGATTTCCTGGTGTTCTGGACTAGCGCCCCATGGTTTTATTTTTTAGAAGGTTTTAGTAACATATAAACACAGAATATCGCAGCGTCTCCAAGAGACTGCAGCTGGGGGCGGAGCAGATCTCAAGTTCAGCGGAGAACGGACTGTAGCTCCCCCCTCAGAGCTCTGAGGGGGAGGGAGCAGAATGCTTTTCCTTGTTGAAAATTTTTCTGTTTTGGTCATACAGAAATCGCAGATAGTACCTTTAAGGGAAAAATATGTTGTTTCAAAATTTAATTGCGTCAACAAATCCCCCAAAAGTTGGGACAAGTCCATTTTTACCACTGTGTGGCATCCCCCCTTCTTCTTACAACACTCAACAGATGTCTGGAGACAGAGGAGACCAGTTTGTCAAGTTTGGAAATAGGAATGCTCTCCCATTCATGTCTAATGGTGGATTCACACCGAACCGATTTTCTACCTCCAAAACGCTCCTCACGCACGCAAGTGGACGCACTACGCACTTTGTGTCCAGACTAAAAAAGCCAGAAGCGAAACTGCTGCGAAAACTGCTGCGCAGGGTTGCCAGATAAGAATTAATGAATCATCTAGTACTGTTGCTTATTTTTTATTTTTTTTACCCAAACTGTCATATTTGCTGCGTGAGGGTCTGATAAGATTAATAGTGTGTTGAGTTTAGTGAACATTTGCACTGAAAAGGGGTAAAAAAAAAAAAATAAAATAAAATTCATGTTTAACTGGCAACCCTGCTGCTGCGGGGTGTGTGGGAGGAGCTTACCGGTGTACCGAGTCGTCAATGCACTCCGCGAGGCGAGGAGCTCTTTATTTCTGTCTCTGTGGAGCAGACTTGACTGGTCGTGAAGGAATTGTCGCGAACACACAGCTACAATGAGTTTCTCTTCCATATTCCATGACTCCGCGGGTTTTTTCTGTGTTCCACAAACAATACGTCACATGCGCAATGGTTTCCGCGTCACTGGTTTCCGCGTCACATAGGGACTCTCCCCCTGACCCCCTCTCTTCTCCCCCGACTCTCCCTGATTGGTTGACACACCAACCAATCGGGTAGAGTTTGAGCGGCGTTTGAAAGTTTGAACGGCGAAATCTTCAGCATGTTGGAGGCGTGCTTTGGAGGTTGACGCGGGTTCACGTGCACGGAAATCGCTCTCCAGCACGCTCAACACGCACGCGACGTGACGCAAGACGCCAGGAGGCGCATGGAGGTGCGTCCCCCATTGACTTTGCATGTAAACTGGACGTTCCTGCAGTTGAAATCGCGTTCGGTCTGGATGTACCATAATACAGACCTCTAACTGTTCAATCGTCTTGGGCCTTCTTTGTCACACCTTCCTCTTTATGATGCACCAAATGTTCTCTATAGGTGAAAGATCTGGACTGCAGGCTGGACATTTCAGTACCTGGATCCTTCTCCTACGTAGCCATGATGTTGTGATTGCTGCAGAATGTGGTCTGGCATTATCTTGTTGAAAAATGCAGGGTCTTCCCTGAAAGAGATGACGTCTAGATGGAGCATATGTTGTTCTAGAACCTGAACATAGTTCTCTGCATTAATGGTGCCTTTCCAGACATGCAAGCTGCCCATGCCACAAGCGCTCATGCAACCCCATACCATCAGTGATGCAGGCTTCTGAACGGAGCGTTGATAACAACTTGGGCTATCCTTGTCCTCTCTGGTCCGGATGACATGGCGTCCCAGTGTTCCATAAAGAACTTCAAATCGTGACTCATCTGACCACAGAACAGTCTTCCATTTTGCCACACTCCATTTTAAATGACCCCTGGCCCAGTGCAAACGTCTGAGCTTGTGGAGCTTGCTTAGAAATGGCTTCCTCTTTGCACTGTAGAGTTTCAGCTGGCAACGGTGGATGGCACGGTGGATTGTGTTCACTGACAATGCTTTCTGGAAGTATTCCTGAGCCCATTCTGTTATTTCCTTGACAGTGGCATTCCTGTTTGAGGTGCAGTGACGTTTAAGGGCCCGGAGATCACGAGCATCCAGTAGAGTTTTACGGCCTTGACCCTTACGCACAGCGATTGTTCCAGATTCTCTGAATCTTTTGATGATGTTATGCACGGTTGATGATGATAACTTAAAAGTCTTTGCTATTTTACGCTGGGTAACACCATTCTGGTATTGCTGCACTATCTTTCTGCGCAACAATGGTGGAATTGGTGATCCTCTTACCATCTTGGCTTCTGAGAGACACTGACAGAGAAGCTCTTTTTATACCCAATCATGCTGTTAATTGACCTAATTAGGGTTAATTGGTCTTCCCGCTGTTCGTTATTTTCTCAATTTCCTTTTTCCAGCCACTTTTTGCTACTTGTCACAACTTTTTTGGGATTAGTTGACGCCATGAAATTTTGAAACATATTTTTCCCTTAAAATTATACATTCTCTCAGTTTAAACTTTTGATCTGTGATTTGTGTTATATTCTGAATAAAATATTAGATGTTGGCACCTCCACATCATTGCATTCAGTTTTTATTCACAATTTGTTTAGTGTCCCAACTTTTTTGGAATCCGGTTTGTACATCTGATGCCCTTCCTGACACAACCTCACCATTTATCTGGACTTGGGGCTAGCACAAGAGATAGACTGGCTTGTGCTCCTAGTGGCTGTTTTCTGCTATCACTTATTTCATATT
>JBBPBX010053344.1:2438-23875 GCA_038048925.1 Garcialebias charrua | reverse complement strand
TCAAATGTAGAACCACTAGACTGAGAAACAGCTTCTACCCTGAGGCTGTCAGACTCATGAATAAATAAATAATAAGAATAAACACTGCAAAATGTCACATCATACTGATACTGTACTGATCTGTTTCTTGTTGCTGCGTTCATCTGTGACCATCTGCTCATGTTCGTGCTGCTGTTTATAATGATGTTTTTCTACTACATTAGGGCTTAGTGTATTACTAGCTGATGTGATGTCTCTCTTAGTTAATCCTAGATGTTATTATTGTATTTCTCTTGCATTTGTTGTTGGATGTAACTGGGACCCTGTGTACATAATCTCGTTTTCAACACATGTACTACATGCGGTGCAAATGACAATAAAGATTCTCTCTGACTCTGACTCTAAATGGATGTTAAACTTGTTTCCTTTGATCAGGTGTCTCTGGTCCGGATCAGAACCGTTGGCGTCTGGTCTGGATCAGAACCGTTGGCGTCTGGTCCGGATCAGAACCGTTGGCGTCTGGTCCGGATCAGAACCGTTGGCGTCTGGTCCTGACCAGAACCGTTCTCTTCTGTCCCTCAGATCGTGATATGGGGGCCCGGCATCGCGCCCGCGCCCACTCCATCCAGATCATGAAGGTGCAGGTCATCGCTGCCAACAAGTGCCGCCGTCCCGCCATCAAGCAGTTCCACGTGAGTGTGCACACCTCCTCCTCACAGTGGGCGGGGCTCTCTCCGGGCCGCAGGCTCCTCCCTCGGCTCCGGATCATAAACCCGCCAGACCATGGGCCAGGTTCCTCTTCCAGGTTTCCTGCTACTGTCTTGAAACCTGGCGGTTCTGAAACTGGCAACAGATCTTCATTGAGTTGTTTGTCATTGAGTTGTTTGTTGTTTGTTTGTTTGTCTTGGGTTGAAACTGTCCACGTTTGTTTTGTTTTAGGACTCCAAGATCAAGTTCCCCCTGCCTCACCGGGTCCTGCGCCGCCAACACAAACCTCGCTTCACCACCAAGAGACCCAACACCTTCTTCTAGACACAATTGTTGTTGTTGTTTTTCTGCAGCAAACAATAAAATTATTGAGAAAATAAATATCCTGTTTCTGTAAACTTCACCTGAACCCAACTCCACCTCCATGCTCACTTCAGATTATTTCTGTAGCTCCAACAGACGTCGTGTCAGAGGAACAGAAACATTCACACAAAGATCATCAGTGAAGTTCTCTGTGTTGACTCTTCATCACTGTCTCCATCCTGAGCAACAGGAAGAAGAAACTCAGAAGAACCAGTTCAGGACGAGCTTCAACCGATTGGTTCTGAGAGGACAGGAAGTAGAGACGCACAGAATGACAGGTCCAGGTTTCTATAGTCCAGGTGGACTTTCTGTAGTCCAGGTGGACTTTCTATAGTCCAGGTGGACTTTCTATAGTCCAGGTGGACTTTCTATAGTCCAGGAGTACTTTCTATAGTCCAGGTGTACTTTCTATAGTCCAGGTGTACTTTCTATAGTCCAGGTGTACTTTCTATAGTCCAGGTGGACTTTCTATAGTCCAGGTGGACTTTCTATAGTCCAGGAGTACTTTCTATAGTCCAGGAGTACTTTCTATAGTCCAGGTGGACTTTCTATAGTCCAGGTGGACTTTCTATAGTCCAGGAGTACTTTCTATAGTCCAGGAGTACTTTCTGTAGTCCAGGTGGACTTTCTATAGTCCAGGTGGACTTTCTATAGTCCAGGAGTACTTTCTATAGTCCAGGTGGACTTTCTATAGTCCAGGAGTACTTTCTGTAGTCCAGGAGTACTTTCTATAGTCCAGGTGGACTTTCTATAGTCCAGGAGTACTTTCTGTAGTCCAGGTGGACTTTCTATAGTCCAGGTGGACTTTCTATAGTCCAGGAGTACTTTCTGTAGTCCAGGAGTACTTTCTATAGTCCAGGTGGACTTTCTATAGTCCAGGTGGACTTTCTATAGTCCAGGTGGACTTTCTATAGTCCAGGAGTACTTTCTATAGTCCAGGTGGACTTTCTATAGTCCAGGTGGACTTTCTATAGTCCAGGAGTACTTTCTATAGTCCAGGTGTACTTTCTGTAGTCCAGGTGGACTTTCTATAGTCCAGGTGGACTTTCTATAGTCCAGGAGTACTTTCTATAGTCCAGGTGGACTTTCTATAGTCCAGGAGTACTTTCTATAGTCCAGGAGTACTTTCTATAGTCCAGGTGGACTTTCTATAGTCCAGGAGTACTTTCTATAGTCCAGGAGTACTTTCTATAGTCCAGGTGGACTTTCTATAGTCCAGGTGGACTTTCTATAGTCCAGGAGTACTTTCTATAGTCCAGGAGTACTTTCTGTAGTCCAGGTGGACTTTCTATAGTCCAGGTGGACTTTCTATAGTCCAGGTGTACTTTCTATAGTCCAGGAGTACTTTCTATAGTCCAGGAGTACTTTCTATAGTCCAGGTGGACTTTCTATAGTCCAGGTGGACTTTCTATAGTCCAGGGACTTTCTATAGTCCAGGAGTACTTTCTATAGTCCAGGAGGACTTTCTATAGTCCAGGTGGACTTTCTATAGTCCAGGAGTACTTTCTATAGTCCAGGAGGACTTTCTATAGTCCAGGAGTGGACTTTCTATAGTCCAGGTGGACTTTCTATAGTCCAGGAGTACTTTCTGTAGTCCAGGAGTACTTTCTATAGTCCAGGTGGACTTTCTATAGTCCAGGTGGACTTTCTATAGTCCAGGAGTACTTTCTATAGTCCAGGAGTACTTTCTGTAGTCCAGGTGGACTTTCTATAGTCCAGGTGGACTTTCTATAGTCCAGGAGTACTTTCTATAGTCCAGGTGGACTTTCTATAGTCCAGGAGTACTTTCTGTAGTCCAGGAGTACTTTCTATAGTCCAGGTGGACTTTCTATAGTCCAGGTGGACTTTCTATAGTCCAGGAGTACTTTCTATAGTCCAGGAGTACTTTCTATAGTCCAGGAGTACTTTCTGTAGTCCAGGTGGACTTTCTATAGTCCAGGTGGACTTTCTATAGTCCAGGAGTACTTTCTATAGTCCAGGTGGACTTTCTATAGTCCAGGAGTACTTTCTGTAGTCCAGGAGTACTTTCTATAGTCCAGGAGTACTTTCTATAGTCCAGGAGGACTTTCTATAGTCCAGGAGTACTTTCTATAGTCCAGGAGTACTTTCTATAGTCCAGGTGGACTTTCTATAGTCCAGGTGGACTTTCTATAGTCCAGGTGGACTTTCTATAGTCCAGGAGTACTTTCTGTAGTCCAGGAGTACTTTCTATAGTCCAGGAGTACTTTCTATAGTCCAGGAGTACTTTCTATAGTCCAGGAGTACTTTCTATAGTCCAGGAGTACTTTCTATAGTCCAGGAGGACTTTCTATAGTCCAGGAGTACTTTCTATAGTCCAGGAGTACTTTCTATAGTCCAGGTGGACTTTCTATAGTCCAGGTGGACTTTCTATAGTCCAGGTGGACTTTCTATAGTCCAGGAGTACTTTCTATAGTCCAGGAGTACTTTCTATAGTCCAGGTGGACTTTCTATAGTCCAGGTGGACTTTCTATAGTCCAGGTGGACTTTCTATAGTCCAGGAGTACTTTCTATAGTCCAGGAGGACTTTCTATAGTCCAGGAGGACTTTCTATAGTCCAGGAGTACTTTCTATAGTCCAGGAGTACTTTCTATAGTCCAGGTGGACTTTCTGTAGTCCAGGAGTACTTTCTATAGTCCAGGTGGACTTTCTATAGTCCAGGAGTACTTTCTGTAGTCCAGGAGTACTTTCTGTAGTCCAGGAGTACTTTCTATAGTCCAGGTGGACTTTCTATAGTCCAGGTGGACTTTCTATAGTCCAGGAGTACTTTCTATAGTCCAGGAGTACTTTCTGTAGTCCAGGTGGACTTTCTATAGTCCAGGTGGACTTTCTATAGTCCAGGAGTACTTTCTATAGTCCAGGTGGACTTTCTGTAGTCCAGGAGTACTTTCTGTAGTCCAGGAGTACTTTCTATAGTCCAGGTGGACTTTCTATAGTCCAGGTGGACTTTCTATAGTCCAGGAGTACTTTCTATAGTCCAGGAGTACTTTCTATAGTCCAGGAGTACTTTCTATAGTCCAGGTGGACTTTCTATAGTCCAGGAGTACTTTCTGTAGTCCAGGTGGACTTTCTGTAGTCCCAAGTGTACTTTCTAGAGTCCAGGTGTACTTTCTATGGTCCAGTGTACTTTCTGTAGTCCAGGTGGACTTTCTATGGTCCAAGTGTACTTTTTATATGTCCAAGTGGACTTTTCTATAGTCCAGGTGGACTTTCTATGGTCCAAATGTACTTTCTATAGTCCAAGTGTTCAAGTGTACTTTCTGTAGTCCAAGTGTACTTAGAGGAAGTAGGCGACACATGGTCAGATTGTCCTCCTGCAGTACAAGTCCTCAGAAAGTAGCATATTGTGATAAAGGTCATTTTTTTCCATAATGTAATGATAAAAATGAAACTTTCATATATTTTAGATTCATTGCACACCAACTGAAATATTTTAGGTCTTTTATTGTTTTAATACTGATGATTTTGGCATACAGCTCATGAAAACTCAAAATTCCTATCTCAAAATATTAGCATATTATGAAAATATTCTCTAAACGAGCTATTAACCTAATCATCTGAATCAACGAATTAACTCTTAAACACCTGCAAAAGATTCCCGAGGCTTTTAAAAACTCCCAGCCTGGTTCATTACTCAAAACTGCAATCATGGGTAAGACTGCCGACCTGACTGCTGTCCAGAAGGCCATCATTGACACCCTCAAGCAAGAGGGTAAGACACAGAAATAAATTTCTGAACGAATAGGCTGTTCCCAGAGTGCTGTATCAAGGCACCTCAGTGGGAAGTCTGTGGGAAGGGAAAAGTGTGGCAGAAAACGCTGCACAACGAGAAGAGGTGACCGGACCCTGAGGAAGATTGTGGAGAAGGGCCGATTCCAGAGCCACCGTGCACAGGCGTGTGCAGGAAATGGGCTACAGGTGCCGCATTCCCCAGGTCAAGCCACTTTTGAACCAGAAACAGCGGCAGAAGCGCCTGACCTGGACTACAGAGAAGCAGCACTGGACTGTTGCTCAGTGGTCCAAAGTACTTTTTTCAGATGAAAGCAAAGTTTGCATGTCATTCGGAAATCAAGGTGCCAGAGTCTGGAGGAAGACTGGGGAGAAGGAAATGCCAAAATGCCAGAAGTCCAGTGTCAAGTACCCACAGTCAGTGATGGTCTGGGGTGCCATGTCAGCTGCTGGTGTTGGTCCACTGTGTTTTATCAAGGGCAGGGTCAATGCAGCTATCAGGAGATTTTGGAGCACTTCATGCTTCCATCTGCTGAAAAGCTTTATGGAGATGAAGATTTCATTTTTCAGCACGACCTGCTCTCAGTGCCAAAACCACTGGTAAATGGTTTACTGACCATGGTATTACTGTGCTCAATTGGCCTGCCAACTCTCCTGACCTGAACCCCAGAGAGAATCTGTGGATATTGTGAAGAGAAAGTTGAGAGACGCAAGACCCAACACTCTGGATGAGCTTAAGGCCGCCATCGAAGCATCCTGGGCCTCCATAACACCTCAGCAGTGCCACAGGCTGATTGCCTCCATGCCACGCTGCATTGAAGAGTCAGAGAGTCTTTATTGTCATTTGCAGCGCATGTGGTACATGTGATGAAACGAGATGATGTACACGGGGTCCCAGTTACATCCAACAACAAAATGTAAGAGAAAAACAGTAGCATCTAGGACAGGGGTCACCAACGTGGTGCCCGCGGGCACCCGGGTGCCCCCGGACCTGTTCTAAAAATAGCACAACTCACTACTAAGCTGCATTTTAATTTTATTCAGTTGTTATTCTTTTTTTGTATTTATGTATATATTCAAAATGTCTATCTTAAAAATATGTTTATTATACATTTTTTTCAATTTACGCTTTGGGATTTCCGAAGAGTTTATCAAACTGGTGCCCTTTGTATGACTCCGTACCCACGAAGTAGCTCTCAGTTTCGAAAAGGTTGGTGACCCCTGATCTAGGATATGAACTGAGAAAAACCAACTATAATACACTAAGCCCTAATGTAATAGAAAAACATTATAAACAGCAGCACGAACATGAGTCTGTATGAGCAGATGAACACAGCAACAAGAAAACAGATCAGCATCAGCATGATGTGATATTTCACAGTGATTATTCTTATTATTTATTTATTCATGAGTCTAACAGCCTCAGGGTAGAAGCTGTTCCTCAGTCTAGTGGTTCTACATTTGATGCTCCTCAACCTCCGTCCTGAGGGGAGTGGGGCAAAGAGTGAGTGTGCTGGGTGAGTGAGGTCTTTCATGATGCAGGTGGCTCTTTTCCTGCATCTGGAGGTGTAGATGTCTGTGATGGTGAGGAGACTGGCTCCAACTTCTTCTGTGCAGCCTTCACCACTCTCTGCAGAGCTTTTCTCTCTGCAGCTGTGCAGCCTCCATGCCACACGTTGATGCTGGAGCACGTTGAAGCAGTCATTTCTGCAAAAGGATTCCCGACCAAGTATTGAGTGCATAACTGAACATAATTATTTGAAGGTTGACTATTTTTGTATTAAAAACACTTTTCTTTTATTGGTCGGATGAAATATGCTAATTTTTTGAGACAGGAATTTTGGGTTTTCATGAGCTGTATGCCAAAATCATCAGTGATCAAAAATAACACCAAGATTTTTAACATTAGAGCTGGAGGCAGATTAATGTCATCCAAGGAGGAGAAAGACTGAAACATTTATTTATTAAGATACTCGGGTCCAAAAACTAAAATCTCAGTCTTGTCTGTGTTCGAAAGGATGACTGACCTTTGACCCTGTTGCCTCTGAGGACCCTACTCATCGTGTCCACAAAGGGGCGCTGTTCTTTAAGAAATGAAAATGCTCAGTCACAAACATCAGGTGTTTCTGGTTCCTCATGTCTGCAGTTACAGTAAGAAGGAATTTTATTAGAACCTTCTCAGAGAGGAACTGAGGCTGTTGTGGGTTTTTACCTGTTGGCTCAGCAGACCAGAACAGCTTCAATAGATGTGAGCTCAGTCATCCACGTGTAGGTGACAACAATCAAATGTGTCATCATCTGGACCAGTTTCTTTAAGTGAGAAACGTTTCGTCCCCCATCCAGAGGACTTCCTCAGTCTACAGCCTGCCAACCAGATCTGTCTCATAAGTAGCCTTGTGTGTTTCAAGACGACGTCCTGTTGGAATCTCAGAAGTCAACGGGTGCAAACAGAGCACAGCCATCCAAAACAGTCAGTCATGATGAACAACAGTCACTTTGGCCTTGTTGTCCACAGGCTGTTTCTGTAAGTAGCAAGTATCTGACTGCAACATTTGATTGTTTTGGATGGGTGTGTTTGCACGTGTTAAAAGTCTACTTCTGAAACTGCAACAGGAAGTTCTCTGGTTGGCAGGCTGTAGACTGAGGAAGTCCTCTGGATGGGGGACAAAATGTTTCTTAAACAGGTCCACATGACATTGTAACAATGAGCAGGTATTACCTGTCAACCTTAGCATCTCTTATATCACGAGTTCTCTTCTTTTTCACAGATTTAAACAAATTCTGTGACCAGCTGAATGGATGCAAAAGTCATAAAACGTTACTTATGTTGGCATACTAGGAGTACTGCCATTTAATAACAGAAATCATAAAATTACATTAACATATTTACAACTGATTGATCGATAAAAATCCTATAATTTACTCGTCAGCAGATTTAAATAGGGACAACAGAAAAAGTACTTAAGATGACATGTTACTTAATCTGAAGGTTCTTTAGCTTAAAGTTCTGGCTTAGATATAAAGAAAAAGTTTAGGAGAGTAGGAGGAAAAAAGGGGAGTAGTTTTATCGTGCATTTATGACCAGATGACACTCTTCCATACGCGTCCAGCCAAGATATCATCACACCTCCAGTAAACAAACAGTTGCTCCCAAGGGCGGAGTGGCCATCGGGAGATTCGGGAGTTTTCCCGATGGGCCGCGTCATGAATGGGCCGATAGGCGCACGGGGAAAATGATGACGGTTGAATGAATCTGCTCAAAATTGACTTGTCCCTGACTTTAGGCTGCAGGCTGCAGCCTCTTAAAGGGAGGGAGCGCTGATCACGACTGCGCCGCACAGGGCCGGCAGCTTGGGAGCTACCATTTGATAAAAAACACCCCTGAAAATTCACCGTTGGTTGAGTCCACCCCAGCAGCGAAGCACGTATTTTCTAAAACATCAGCTGATGGAGCAGCGCGGAGTCCAAACTGCTAATTAGCAATAAAAATGGATAGGAAGAGGCCAGGTGGAGCTGAAAAAGTCAGGTTGAAGAAAAGAAAGGAGGAAGCTGCCAAATGTGCAAAGCTTACAGACATTTTTTCAAAGAGACAGAAGAAGCAACAGGTAATGATAAAAATTAAAAACTAGCATAATAAATTAAGCTAATGTCACAACGTTGTACTATGTCACTAAACATGCATGAAAGTCAAGTGGGACCTAAACTGACAGCCTGAGCCTAATTAGAAATAAAAGCAGAAATATATAAATTGACCAATAAATAAATAAACGTCAAAGGACAATTTAAATTAAAAGATAACTTTATCTCATACCCTGATGCATGCTCAATAATCCAGGTAGAAAAATCTAAAAAAGCTAAGTCTGGTCTTCTGGACATTTTTTGCTTTGTTTTGTTTTTTGTTTCTTGAATGTCCAGAAGACCAGACTTAATAATAATAATAATAATAATGAATTCAATTTATAACGCACTTTTCATTAATGAAAATCTCAAAGTGCTACAAGGTGCAACAGAAATTAAATGTCAATAAAACAAGTAATAAAACAAGTAAAATCAATAACAGTATCAACTAAGATCAAAAGTAGAATCATGAGGAGGCAGAGTATGCTCGGTTGAAAAGAAAGGTCTTCAAGCCGCTCTTAAAGTCAACCACAGACTGTGGGACCCTCAGACAGTCAGGAAGAGAGTTCCACAGGCGGGGGGCAGCCACACTGAAAGCCCGGTCTCCCATGGTCCTTAATTTGGTTCTCGGAATGTGAAGGAGATTACTGTTCTGTGACCGCAGCGACCGGGTGGATGAGTGTGGAATAAGAATATCCTTCAGATAATCTGGTGAAGCTCCATGTAAGCATTGATGTGTAATGAGAGCAGTTTTGTACTGAATTCTGTAGGCGACAGGAAGCCAATGAAGGTTATGAAGAATGGGCGTAATATGTTCAAATTTACGAACTCGCAACAAGATCCTTGCTGCACTGTTTTGAATATATTGAAGTTTCTGAAGGTTTTTGCCAGGGATTCCAATAAACAGGGAGTTGCAGTAGTCGAGCCTGGAGGAGACAAAAGCATGGACGAGCTTCTCAGCATCGGAAAAAGTTAGGGATGGGCGAAGTCTAGAGATGTTTCGAAGATGGAAGAAGCAAGTTTTAAACAGATGCTTAATGTGATTTTCAAATGTAAGATTGGAGTCCATTTTTATTCCAAGATTAGTAACAGAGGTGGAGAGGGGGATGTCTTGTCCAGAAAAGGAAAGTGTTGTTATAGTAGATGTCTGTACCTGGTGAGGGGTGCCAATCAGTATGGCCTCGGTCTTGGAGCAGTTTAATTGAAGAAAGTTCTGATTCATCCATGCCCTAATTGCCTCCAGGCAGGCAGAGAGGGCAGTGAGTGAAGATGGAGATGACAAGGTGGAAGATGAGGATGCTCCAGTCCTGATGTAAAGCTGTGTATCGTCGGCATAACAGTGAAAAGAAATGTTGAACTGATTAATAATTTGACCTAAAGGCAGCATGTAAAGGGAAAACAACAGGGGCCCCAGAACCGACCCCTGAGGGACACCACAGGAGACAGAGACTGTCTGGGACGTGGCGTTGCCAAGACTAACACATTCCAGCCTATTGGAGAGGAAAGATTTAAACCAGTCCAGGACGGTGTCACAGAGACCGACCTCCACATGAAGACGGTGGAGGAGGATACTATGGTCCACAGTGTCGAAGGCTGCAGTGAGGTCAAGGAGGACAAGGATGGAGGGAGAACCAGTGTCAGCAGCCAAGAGGACATCATTAGTAACCCTCAGCAGTGCAGTCTCAGTACTGTGAGCTGCCCTGAATCCAGACTGGAACTTCTCATACAGGGAGTGTTGTTGTAAGTGATCCTGCAGCTGAGCAGCAACAGCTTTTTCCAGCACTTTAGACAGAAAAGGGAGGTGTGAAATTGGGCGGTAATTAGAAAAAATGTCTGGATCCAAATTAGATTTTTTCAGAAGAGGCCTAATGATGGCAGTTTTTAGAGGCAGTGGAACATGACCAGATTGAAGAGACTGATTTATTATTTGAGTGATAAGTGGGCCTATTGCAGAGTGATTGGATTTTATGAGAGACGAGGGGAAAGGATCCAGGGCGCAGGATGAAGGCTTCATTTTCTTGATGATGGCCTCCACCTCACTCTGAACAACTTCGTCAAAGCTGTTAAGGGTCCCAGAATGCAGACGGGTAGATGGCACACTGAGAACAGGGAGGTTGTGGAGCTGAGATCTGATAGTGTCAATTTTGGTTTTAAAAGATGAAAGAAACAGCTCGCATTTTTGAGCAGAGTCCTCAAGAGTTTGTTTAATGGGATTAAGCAGACGAGTTATTGTGGAGAAGAGCTGTTTAGAGTTTCCAGGGCAGGTGTTGATGATGTTAGAATAATATTTGGAGCGTGCTTCTTTAAGAGAATAGGCGTACGCCTTCTGATGTTCTTTATATGCCTGCTTATGCACAGAGAGACCAGATGATTTTACACGTCTCTCAATAGCACGGCCAGTTGCCTTCATCTTGCGCAGCTCATCAGTGTACCAAGGGGCTGAACGCGAGAAAGACACCAGTCTTGTCTTCAAGGGGGCGTGTAGGTCCAGGAGCTCCCGAAGAGATTGGTTGTAGTAATCCACAGAGTCATCTGCAGAAGGATGATTGACAGCGGTCAGGGTGTGAAGATCAGCAGACAGAGCATCAAGGGAAATGTTTTTAAGGTCACGGAACTGGATGGGTCGTTTTGGGTTTGAAGCAGGCGAAGATGAAGGCACTTCCAGGGAGATGACCCTGTGGTCTGAGACACCCAGGTCATATACAGATAAGTTATTGATGAGTACAGTGTCAGTAATCACCAAATCCAGAGTATGCCCCCTGCTGTGCGTAGGGGCGTCAACATGACTTAGCTTTTTTAGAACTTTATCTCATGTTTTAAAAATTAATTGACCATCATGTTTTTTTTCCAGCTTAGTTCCAACAAATTATATATTTTAATTCATAATTTTACATTTTACTGTGCTTAAAATACCGGTAGGCCTATATATTTTTTTGTTTTTACTTTTACTCTTAGATGACTTGTGTTATGTAATTAAATGTAATTATTTTTTTAATTTTCCACACAAGTCCTTATTTACGTAATGAGGCAGAAATGCATGAGGTGAAGTGAAAACAGGAAACAGAAAAATGTTAAAGCAACGCATTTAATAGACAAATAAAAATAAACTCATGCATATGCATACATATTGCAACCAATGCCAAACTTGTCTCTGATTTTGCTTGTCTTGACCCTAAAAACTTTTCAGAGATGAGGCTTAAAGGACTCAAGAGCTCAGCACTTCAAGCAACAAGCAAAAATCTGCTTAGATTTGATGAGAGAGCCACAGTGAGTACTTTAGTGAGTGTGAGTGTGAGAGTGGATGGTTGTTTGGTGTGAGTGAGACAGGTCCCTCTTGTAAATGAGTCCCCGTGACTCAACGAGGCTAGCCTGTATAAATAAAGGTTGAATGAATGAATGAATGAACTTTACACACACAGAGCTGTCCAGTCTAGCATCCCAGTGGGATAGGCTCAAAAAGTCCCCCCTGGAAGAGTCCACTGTCAGGATAGGTACTGAGATGGAACAGGGTTGAACCAGAGATTGAACTTGAAAGCAGGGCTTGTTCTTCTTGCAGAAACTGTGTTATCTGTGTTTACCTTATATTGACACAGTATAACCTTTTCACAGATGCCTATATAGGGCTGGCATACAAATATTTGTTGTCTCATGTTGCATGTGAAAGCTTCTCTACTCTCAAGTTCATCAAGAATAGACTATGAAGCACACTTAACCAGGAGCATTTGGAGGCATTTATGCTGATGTCCACAGAGAAAGAACTTCTTATGTCCATTGACAATGACAAAGTAACACATATGGTGGCAGAAACTAGTGCACTTCTTAGGCGCTTACTGATGCTGTAGATCACATGTCAAACTCGAGGCCCATGGGCCAAATCTGGTCTCATTGACATTTTATCTGGCCTCAAATTTAATATTTTGAATGTAAAATAGTTTTATGGTTTATCTTTTTGTCACTGTATTTAGTGCAAACTTCTCATGACAGCTGGCCAACGTTCAAGCCAACAAAATTACGTTTTGAGTTTTTCAGTAATCTTTGAGTCTGATATGGAAAGAGCAACAAAGAATTGACTTATCATTTTCTGTTTTTTAAGTCAACTAATTTAGTTTTTTTCCCACCTGATTTGCTGAATTGTAACAAAATGTAACTAAAAATTATAACCAAAAAAAAGTTGTTGATTGTATTGCAATTAAAAAAATATTATAGGCTACATTTTTGCCAAATATTTTTAAAATGTGAAAAAATGGGCCACTCTTGGCCATTAAACTCCCGGGCTGAAAAGTTGTCCCACTCCGCCCCTGGTTGCTCCTTTAGCTTAAGACGTCCGTCTCAGTTCTGGTAAAGAGCTGTGAGGCAGTCTTGGACGTAAACGGGTCGTAGGTCCGGCAAGTCCAAGCTGGACTCCAAAACGTGTTTACCTTCTCAGTGTCGGTGATACTTGCTTTAGTCGGCAGAAGTCGTGGCAGTCCTGGTTTGGTTTCAAGATAAATTATTCCAGAAAGGAAATTCATTCAAAGTTCTGAGCTTACGCTCAGTTCGAAGTGGACTAATCCACCTTGTTCCTGAGGGTGTCACTGTAGAAGCGATTATGTGTCTTACTTCCGTTTGACCCCGGAAGTAGAATTTCTGCATTGGCTCCTAATCTGCGCGCGTCGTTGAAGTTCTGTTGAAGTTCTGTTTTCTGTTATTTCGAGCTAATATTGTCATGAAGATGTCCTTGTGGAGCTCGGGTACCTGTTGCGCTGTTCGTGGCTGTACGAATAATCAGACGAAGCTGAATTTGTGGCTGCAACTAGTGTGAGTTGAACATGCTCCGAAAACAAAAACCTGCATCCTTCTTTGTGGCTGGGCTACGAGAAACCACCTGAAAAAAGACTCTGTATCCTCCAGAGCAGGGGTCACCAACGTGGTGCCCGCGGGCACCCGGGTGCCCCCAAGGACCATTTGAGGTGCCCCCGGACCTGTTCTAAAAATAGCACAACTCACTACTAAGCTGCATTTAAAATTTAATTTTATTCAGTTGTTATTCTTTTTTTGTATTTATATATATTTTAAAATGTCTATCTTAAAAATATATTCTTAAAAAATGTGTTTATTATACATTTTTTTCAATTTACGCTTTGTTATTTCTGAAGACTTTATCAAACTGGTGCCCTTTGTATGACTCCGTACCTACGAAGTAGCTCTCAGTTTCGAAAAGGTTGGTGACCCCTGCTCCAGAGGATCGAGAACACCTGGTATGATTTAAGAGACAGCTTTTAGTGTTATGATTTTATGTAGTCAGTGATTAAATGATACTAATATTTTGGTTAATAACTGGCAAATAAACACACGCACCTATGCTGTGTGCGTTTATTTATATATATAATATAGGTGTAAGAATTATGAGGAGGTCAATATTAATACTGACCTCTTTATCCTTAATTAATCTACTTATTCAGATTGAATAGTAAATTCACGGATTCTGTTCTTTTTCAGTTTACCCAATATTTCTGTGATCTTTATGATGGATAAATACACAAAGCCATTAAGTGACAAAGACGTTAACTTAGTTTGATATGTCAAAGAGACACTATCATTTATTTAAAATAAATCAACTAAATTAACACCATTACACTTGATTGACATGATTTCACTTTCTTTCAAATTAATACGTCAGCAAACTTAAATTTAACACAACAGACATAAATATTGGATGTTAACATATTTAGTCTGTGGGCATTTCAGCTTAAAATAGTTTCCAGCTTAGATAGAGAGGGAAAGATTTAGGAGGAGAAATTTATGGAGGAAGAAAAGTTAAGAGTCAGGGAGTTATCTTGATGTGTTTTAACCAGAAACATGGCAGTTCTCCGGCCGATTAAAGCTACACGTTGGTACCCTTGGCAAAGCATTTGACGACTTGTTACCTCGTGAAGATGGTCAGTCTCCCTCGGTCCAGTTTGGTCAGTTCGTTTACCATTCTCAGCGTCTCCAGACGTGCGCCTTGACTCGAACCGAAAGTAACGGCAGCTCCTGGTGGTGTTTCCAAGATAAGACGTTCCTTAAAGGAATGTCAATAAAAGAGAGCTTTTCACGGCTTGAAATAGATTTATAACAGGCATGTTATAAATCTTTTAACTGAATGACGTGTCCTTAGCGTGTGACTAGACGATCATCAGTTCTTTGGAGAAGACCATAGTTTGAGGCTTACTCCAGCAGACTTCAAGGAAAACAGGAAGTCAGAGCTCTTTTAAGGCTAACTTGACCTAGAAAGACGTAGCTCTTTCTGATTCAGTCTGTTAAGCCAGGAGCCACTGAGAGGAGGCATAAGTTAGATTAAAAATGTCAGAAAGGATAAGAAAGTTAGTTTAAGACGCCAGTCTCATGATACAGCAGATTTAGAACTTTCTTAACTCATTACCAACACTGTTGTATGAATAAACAAACGTCATCAGAGCATAACATATGGGACCTATTAATGATAATAGCTTGATTATTAAATAGGACAAAAACAAAAGTCTTTGGGTGTCTAGATTGTCCTGAGCTCAAGCTAAAATGAATGAGATAAAGTGTTCCTTTTATCTTCACATGCAAGTTCGAGAGGAGAGGAGAAATCCTCCATGTACAACATTTTGAATTAAGCAGAGTATTTGATTTATCTGACATTAAAATGTACTGATGCTCTTACAAATAAAATTATTCATTTGATAACATTTGAATTAACAAAATTAAAAGAAGTCTCTGTGACCCGAGATTGCACCTTTGACACAGCAGTGAAACACAGTTTAACTCTCACAGAATAACACAGCTTAAAAGCACACATCATGAAAATGACAAAAGTTATTCTTTTGATCACATCAGCCTAAAATCAAAGATAGAAATAGTCTCTTATTGGTGACTATGTTATCAGATTATAGCTAAATGAATAATTTTGTAGTAAATGTCTTGCTTTACTGAGAGGTCAGTAAAGGTCATCACTGGACAGTTCAAAAACCTTAATTTGACCCTGGGTAGGTCCACTACATCTCNTATTACAAGCAGATGTTTGACAACCTTTTAAAATACACCAAACTGCAGGAAATTACATCTACTGTACTGTACTTTGTTCAACATTTTCTGGGGGAGGACGCCAACCCCCCGTTTTCCGGCCCCCCTGCTATTTATGTTCCAGCATTGATCAGTTTACAAATTAATCCCTGTTACTTTGTATAGGTACTGCTGTTATGATTCTGTTCAGTTTTATGCAAAGAGTTTTCTGTAATAATTTGAAAAAGTAACAATATATTTATTATGTTCATTTTTTGAATAAAGTTTTAAAGTGTTTGTTGAGACTGTTAATTTGATCAAAACTGTTAATTTCTGGAAGTTGAAATTTAAAATTGTGTTAATTAAGTGCATATTGAATGAAAAATACCCCATGTTTAAAAGTATAAGAATTGCACTAAAACTATTAAAGAACAAACCTTAAGTATTTATGTTACACAAATATTTCCATTGCATTAAAGAGACAAATTGAAGAAAATTATTTACAACGTAATAAACATGAGGGTTATGAGGAGGGCATCCCTGAAACTTTTTCTCCCCTGTAAGGGGTCCCTGAACCTAAAAGTTTGACAACCCCTGGTCTGAACATTCATACCTAATCATTCATCATAAACCTTTTTAAAAGAAATTGGGGACTGTATTTGCTAAAGAAATACACAAACTGCCCTAAAGTGAGTTCAGTTTCCAGCACAGGAAACCTCCAGGAACCTTCTTTCAGCTGCTTTGATCCAGAGAGTATAAAACTCTGCTCCGACCATGTGTGCGATTAGTTGTTGCTCTCCCACGCTGCCTCCCTCCTCTCTGCAGACTCATTGTTCCCCCCTCTCCGCCCAGCTCCTTTGAATCCCCCTCAACCTCCGCTGGCCTCAAACTCCCTCATGTACCACCTTCTCAACCTGTTTTCCCACCCCCACCTGGAAGAGAAGATTTGTGGGTGAATAGCTGAACAAGATGCTAAATGGTTGAAAAAATTAAAAAAAAAGGAAAACATCTGCCACATCCAGCTGTTTTCACTCTGTGGATTTGTTGCTGCCAGGGCAACTTTCATTGGGTCAGGATGTTTTGGACCGTATGGAGAAGGTTATTCCTGTGGAAGAGGCGACACTTGTGTGCAGGTGAAATCGAAGCTTCGGCACATTGCTTGTAGTTGAGAGGCCTAGAGAGGCATTAACATAGCTGCAGCGTGTCTGCTGAAAGACAAAAGCAAACACATCAACCCTTCAAGTACCTTCGAGACAGATATCTGTCATCTGGTCAGCCGGCTCACTGAGTGATGGGAGGATCACCGTGATGGGAGGTGGGGCAGCAATGACGCTTTCACACGAACTCAAACATGTTTTAATTCCTCTTCTGCTCTGATTTACGATTGCATCTAGGAAAAGTTCATTTAGACTTGCAGTGACAGAAGGATTCTTTCAGACTTTAAAGACTTTAAAAAGCTCGTCCATCTTGTCCTCCGTTAGCCAGGTTTTTCTGAGAAGCACCCAGGAGGGTCATTAGTCTTTTGGCAGGCAGGGAAATGAAACATTCAGTTTCAAATGAGCTTTGGCTACTTCATCACTGTCAGCTAAAGGGAGCTTCAGCGTCTGTCAGAAGCTTCTGCTGCTGATGACGGTGCAGAGACACCTGTTGCTGCTTTCAGTCCGAGAGCACTGGTTTGAACAGAAAGCACAGGAAACACAAGTAATCAGGACTAAATATTAAACATTTGACCCATGGTCATCCTTTTATTTATGGCTCAATAACTGAAATATATTTCATTATCAATAAGACTGAATTTGCCTAAGTAGGGTTAATAAAATATATACATTTATATAAAGTTTAAGGGAATTCCAATGAAAAACAAGCAAATCTTCATGTTGTGAACTATTTCATATATTTCACATGATCATGCTAAAAACAGAGAAGATTCAGTATCATTTAGAAAAGTCTATATTTTGTTTTATGCTACGTAATGCTCCGTGTTATTATTGGTAACAGGACCAGCTCTCAGAAAACTTTACCATTTAAAACTGAATTAGTAAAGATGCTTGAGTTCTTCTCAAGATTGCGAGAGGCAGCAACATTTAAGCCTAAGTATTTATCAGTTTCCAAATGTTAATGTTATATTAACATCGGACTTTAACCATCGGCAAATTTTAGCCACAGTGATTATTTTTTTTTTTTTTCAAATAGATCTCAAGAAGGTTTTCTGACTTGGCAAAAAAGACTCATTGTTGTGTGGGGATGAACACTGTCTGTCTGTCTGTCTGTCTGTCTGTCTGTCTGTCTGTCTGTCTGTCTGTCTGTCTGTCTGTCTGTCTGTCTGTCTGTCTGTCTGTCTGTCTGTCTGTCTGTCCGTCCGTCTGTCTGTCTGTCCATCTATCTATTCATACTTCCATCCATCCATCCATCCATCCAACCATCCAACCATCCATCCATTCATCCATTATCTTTCTTCAATTAAACTGCTCCAAGACTGAGGCCATACTGATTGGCAGCCCTCACCAGATACAAACATCTCCTATAACAACAGTTTCCTTTTCTGGTCAAGACATCCCCCTCTCCACCTCTGTTACTAATCTTGGAATAAAAATGGACTCTCATCTTACATTTGAAAATCACATTAAGCTTCTGTTTAAAACTTGCTTCTTCCATCTTCGAAACATCTCCAGACTTCGCCCATCCCTAACTTTTTCCGATGCTGAGAAGCTCGTCCATGCTTTTGTCTCCTCCAGGCTCGACTACTGCAACTCCCTGTTTATTGGAATCCCTGGTAAATACCTTCAGAAACTTCAATATATTCAAAACAGTGCAGCAAGGATCTTGTTGAGAGTTCGTAAATTTGAACATATTACACCCATTCTCCATAACCTTCATTGGCTTCCTGTCGCCTACAGAATTCAGTACAAAACTGCTCTCATTACACATCAATGCTTACATGGAGCTTCACCAGATTATCTGAAGGATATTCTTATTCCATACTCATCCACCCGGTCGCTGCGGTCACAGAACAGTAATCTCCTTCACATTCCGAGAACCAAATTAAGGACCATGGGAGACCGGGCTTTCAGTGTGGCTGCCCCCCGCCTGTGGAACTCTCTTCCTGACTGTCTGAGAGCCCCACAGTCTGTGGTTGACTTTAAGAGCGGCTTGAAGACCTTTCTTTTCAACCGAGCATACTCTACCTCCTCATGATTCTACTTTTGATCTTAGTTGATATTGTTATTGATTTTACTTGTTTTATTACTTGTTTTATTGACATTTAATTCTGTTGCACTTTGTAGCACTTTGAGATTTTCA
This sequence comes from Garcialebias charrua, assembly GCA_038048925.1. Lineage (NCBI taxonomy): Eukaryota > Metazoa > Chordata > Actinopteri > Cyprinodontiformes > Rivulidae > Garcialebias > Garcialebias charrua. The sequence goes on along the minus strand of JBBPBX010053344.1, from coordinate 5,155 downwards.
TTAATGAAAAGTGCGTTATAAATTGAATTCATTATTATTATTATTATCTTTACCCACTTCTTCTTTTCTGGGTCACAGGGGTCACTGGTGCCCATGTCCAGCAGTCATTGTGCGAGAGGTGTGGGACACCCTGGACAGGTCTCCAGTCCATCACAGGGACACTATAAGCCACAAATCTATATTTTCAACTTAGTAACTCCAGTTTTGGTTTGGTGTAATAGAGACCATAAATGTCAAATGTGGGACATTTTACAAAGTAAAAGTTACAAAGTAAAATGTGACATAACTCATATTTATTTTAGAAATGACAGAGACGTAGACATTTTCATCAAACCTTAAATATAACAATATGCACAACATTCCGAGATCTTGCATGATCTATTAATGCACAAAAAAAGAGTTATGAAAGACTTTCAGCTACCACCACAAAAACAAGTTAGGCCATTCTTGAAAAACTGACCGAGTTCTTGGCATTTTTTTGTGTTTTCTAAGATCATTTGCCTGTGTTGACCAGCTTGAATTGGTATGACTTCGCACATTATGTATTTTTCATGATTAGTAAAGCTTTTATTAAAAAACAAAGTTTATCAGATATTTGGCTAAGAGACAATAATATACAGAAAGATGCTGGTAAAAACACTATCGCCAAAATGTTGCCTTTCAGCTGTGGGTCACAACTGAATCATTTATTAAAGTCAGTAATTAATTAAGATAGATAGATAGATAGATAGATAGATAGATAGATAGATAGATAGATAGATAGATAGATAGATAGATAGATAGATAGATAGATAGATAGATAGATAGATAGATAGATAGATAGATAGATAGATAGATAGATGGATGGATGGATGGATGGATGGATGGATGGATGGATGGATGGATGGATGGATGGATGGATGGATGGATGGATGGATGGATGGATGGATGGATGGATGGATAGATGGATGGATAGATAGATAGATAGATAGATAGATAGATAGATAGATAGATAGATAGATAGATAGATAGATAGATAGATAGATAGATAGATAGATAGATAGATGGATGGATGTGGATGATGGATGGATGGATGGATGGATGGATGGATGGATGGATGGATGGATGGATGGATGGATGGATGGATGGATGGATGGATGGATGGATGGATGGATGGATGGATAGATAGATAGATAGATAGATAGATAGATAGATAGATAGATAGATAGATAGATAGATAGATAGATAGATAGATAGATAGATAGATAGATAGATAGATAGATAGATAGATAGATAGATAGATAGATAGATAGATAGATAGATAGATAGATAGATAGATAGATAGATAGATAGATAGATAGATAGATAGATAGAATGTATAGACTGCTTCTCATAGATATACACTTATCTGTAGTGTGTGTGTGTGTTCCAGTGTGTGTGTTGCTTGTTTGTGAAAAGGTTGTTTTGTGTGTGTGTGTGTGTGCTCCTGTTTGGCAGTTTGTGTGTTTGTGTGTGCCTACTATGTGTGTGTGTGTTATAGCCATTGATGGCCTCTAAAGTTTCATCCTTCCACAATCATTTGCCTGTTGGAAGGTGCACTCACTCTGCAGGCATCTGAAACCCGCAGGTAACAATCAAAGAGCTGCAGGACTATAGGACAGGCCTCTCTGGTTACAGAGGGAGAGCGGCTCAATGACAAACAAAGAGTGACGGTGCGAGAATGAGAGAGTGGCAAGAAAGAGAAAGCTCAAAAAAGGGACAAAAACCAAAACAGAGGTTGATATTTTTTTATCGTCTTAAGGAATCGTCTTGGTTGAAAAGAGGAAAAAAATCTGTTTCCATGCATTCTTTTCTTGCCCTCTGGCCATCTTTCAATCCATTCACCGTTTGTCCTCTCGCTCACATTTCCTCTGTTCAGCATGAGAACCAATTTATACCACAATGAATACACGAGAGACAGAGACAACCCCGACTGTTTGTTTTCTCCCTCCATCCTCAGAGAGACAATCTTTTCACTTTGATGCACGTGACAGACAAATAAATAAATAAATAAAAAAATAAAAAACACGCTGATGCTTTTTAAAACGCTGCTGTTCAAATATGTTAGCTGCAACACCAACGTCCGGTGCAGAACATTTGCTTCAGGTTAGTGTTCCTGAAACCTGCTACAGTTTTAATACTGAGGGTTGTTTTTGTCTTTGCCAGGACACTTTCTTATAAAATCAAAATAATTCAGTTTATCGGTAAATATTTATTTCCCTTCTTCTTTCAGCAGCTCCCTTCTTCAGGGGTTGCCACAGCGAACTGACTTGCACGAAGACTTGGCAATCGTTTTAACGCCAGATGCTCTCGCTGATGCAACCACACACCACTGAGCTTCCACAGCCCTCTGTGTGGAGCAGAGAACTGCAGATGGTGGGGGTTAAGTGCCTTGCTCAAGGGGCCATAGTGGGGCAAATGACGGTGGAGGCAGGTGTGGGTGCTTCACCTTTCCCACATTTTCATGTTTCAGTCTGGGGAGTCGAATCGGCGACCTTCTGATCACAGTTCCATCTTGCTTAACTGCTCCACCACTCCCTCTTAAAGACAATATAGGTACTCCCCGACTTACGAGCGAGTTCCGTTCCTGCGATGTGCTCGTAAGACGAAAATTCGTAAGTCGGAACGTGTCGCACGTGGGCATTTCGTTAAACCGGATTTTCGCTCGTAAGTCAGAAAAAACATGCTATCGCAGTGCC
>JBBPBX010053342.1:10041-23876 GCA_038048925.1 Garcialebias charrua | reverse complement strand
TGAACAGACAAATGTTGGACTATCTCAGTGGATTAAAGGTTTTTATTACTGAACTGAAACAAAGAATTGAAGCAGAAGACCTTTGCTGGACAATATGATGTTTTGTCTCAAGTTCTCAACTCTATTCTGCTGGTCCAAATAAATAAATAAATAAATAAAACAACTAAAATGAAATAAACTGTTGCATTGATGATAATTAATACAAATATATTTGTCAAGCCCTAAGATTTGTTCAGTGTCCTGCAAGCTGAAGTTAGCTGGCATCAAGTTTTGTTAAGTGTTACAAAGAAACCTCAAGTTCAAGACAAAAAATATACAGTATACCCTCTGGACATTTAAAGTTTACAAAGTATTTATTGATACAAATAAAAGTAGTCACTTTAGTCCTATTCATTCAACACAAGCTAATCTTGTACCCTCAGTATTCCCCTAAATGTCACAGACTGCCTGTTAAATAGAGAATTCATTAAAAATGTAAAACAAACACTGCATTTCAGGCACACCTCTTCTCCACCACTGAGTGGCAGAAAAGCACCTGGTGACACCTACTGTCATTAAAAACCAGAGTTCAGAGTCCAAAAAGAATGAAGAGCACATGCAGAGTACAACAACAAAATGGCCAATGAGCTTGAGATGTGGTGATGGGGAGTGTATGGAGGCAAACAAGAATGACTAGTAAGTCAAAGGGAGTACCGTATTTTCTGGAATATAGGTTGCGGCTTTTTATCATTTTTACATGCCCTGCGACCTATATTCAGGTGCGACCTATTTATGGCTTTTTATAAAAATAAGCTGATTTGTAATCATTTATCAACAAAAATTAAACTGAGACACACTCTTACAATAATGTCAGCTAACAAATATATATTTTTAGGTGTTTATCCTGCTAATATTATTCATTTATTAAAGAAAAGTTCAGCTCAGACACATATTTGCTAAAAAATTTAATAATAATAATAATAATAATAATAATAATGAATTCAATTTATAACACACTTTTCATTAATGAAAATCTCAAAGTGCTACAAAGTGCAACAGAATTAAATGTCAATAAAACAAGTAATAAAACAAGTAAAATCAATAACAGTATCAACTAAGATCAAAAGTAGAATCATGAGGAGGTAGAGTATGCTCGGTTGAAAAGAAAGGTCTTCAAGCCGCTCTCAACTAATAATTGTTTTTAAGTGTTAATCTTCTTAAAAGCCTTGTTGTGCGCTCCTGTGGCAGACATTTGCAGCAGAGCTAAGCACGGTCCACATTTTGACGTAGGTGCGACCTATATTCAGGTGCAACCTATATTCAGGTGACCTATATATGGCAATAATTGGACAGTGCAACCTATATTCCAGAAAATACAGTAATCATGAACAGATATTTCTGAGTAGATGTTTTTATTCTTACGGTCAGATGTTGCAGGATGCGAGGAGGCCAAAGCCAGTATTTCAAAAGGAGATGCCCAAACGCAGAAAAGCAAGAGGAGGGTAGACTGAGCTGCTGTCTCTCTGAGTTATGGTCCACGAGAGGTGTAGAGAATAAAACTGGAGGAAGCTGTGACTATAAGGATGCTTGCAGTCAGAACCTTAATCCAAGTACACTGGAGAAGGTTATGTGGACCAAGTAGAACTAGTCCAACGAGTTTCCAAGACTCGTTGAACACAAAGTGATTGTAGGTCTAGAATCTCCAAGTGATTTTCAACCATCTAATGAAGACTTACTGTACAGCTCAGCCTTCATCAGCTGTGGGAACCTCTCACTTGCTTTAGATCTGTGGTGGAAGTGGTCTCAAGCTACAAGTACTTGTGTGTGCACCTGAATGACAACTTCAGCTGGAGCAACAACACCACCAGCCTGATCAAGAAAGGTCATCAGAGACTCTACTTCCTCAGACGGCTGAGACAAGCTGGTCTGAGAAGTTCAGTCCTCACCTCCTTCTACAGGTGTGCAGTGGAGAGCATGCTGTGCTCCAGCATCAACGTGTGGCATGGAGGCTGCACAGCTGCAGAAAGAAAAGCTCTGCAGAGAGTGGTGAAGGCTGCACAGAAGATGTTGTCTCCCCACTATCACAGACATTTACACCTCCAGATGCAGGAAGAGAGCCACCTGCATCATGAAGGACCCCACTCACCCAGCACACATACTTTTTGCACCACTCCCCTCAGGACGGAGCTTGACGAGCATTAAGTGTAGAACCACTAGACTGAGGAACATCTTCTACCCTGAAGCTGTAAGACTCATGAATGTCTAACCAGAATAATCACTGTGAAAGAAAATCACTGTAATGCCACTTGACTGTTCATATGTGCTGCTGATTTATTTCATGTTGCTGTGTTCATGCATACTCACCTGCTCACACAGACTCGTGTTCGTGCTGCTGTTGTTTTGCACTCCAAGCGTTTAGTGTATTTCTTAGTTCATGTCTTAGATCTTCCCATGGGCTCACCACCTATGGGAGGGGCCAAAGGGGTCGGGTGCAATGTGAGATGGGTGGTGGCCGAGGGCAGGGACCCTGGCGGTCTGATCCTCGGCTACAGAAGCTGGCCATTGGGACATGGAATGTCACCTCTCTGGTGGGGAAGGAGCCTGAGCTAGTGTGTGAGGTTGAGAGGTTCCGGCTAGAAATAGTCGGACTCACCTCAACGCATGGCTCTGGCTCTGGAACCAGTTTCCTTGAGAGGGGTTGGACACTCTTCCACTCTGGAGTTGCCCCTGGTGAGAGGCGCCGAGCAGGAGTGGGCATACTTGTTGCCCCCCATCTTGGTGCCTGTACGTTGGGGTTCACCCCGGTGAACGAGAGGGTAGCCTCCCTTCGCCTACGTGTGGGGGGACGGGCTCTGACTGTTGTTTGTGCCTATGCGCCAAACGGCAGCGCAGATTACCCACCCTTTTTGGAGTCCTTGGAGGGGGTATTGGAGAGTGCGCCTCCTGGGGACTCCCTTGTTCTGCTGGGGGACTTCAACGCTCACGTGGGCAATGACAGTGAGACCTGGAGGGGTGTGGTTGGGAGGAACGGCCCCCCTGATCTGAACCCGAGTGGTGTTCTGTTGTTGGACTTCTGTGCTCGTCATGGATTGTCCATAACGAACACCATGTTCAGGCATAAGGGTGTACATATGTGCTCTTGGCACCAGGACACCCTAGGTCGCAGTTCGATGATCGACTTTGTTGTCGTCTCATCTGATCTGCGGCCGCATGTCCTGGACACTCGGGTGAAGAGAGGGGCGGAGCTGTCAACTGACCACTACCTGGTGGTGAGTTGGCTCCGATGGTGGGGGAGGATGCCGGTCAGACCTGGCAGACCCAAACGTATTGTGAGGGTCTGCTGGGAACGTCTGGCAGAGTCTCCCGTAAGACGGAGCTTTAACTCCCACCTCCGGGAGAGCTTTGAACACGTTCCGAGGGAGGCGGGGGACATGTTCCGCGCCTCTATTGTCGAGGCAGCTTATCAGAGTTGTGGCCGCAAGGTTGTTGGTGCCTGTCGTGGTGGCAACCCTCGAACCCGGTGGTGGACACCGGCGGTGAGGGATGCTGTCAAGCTGAAGAAGGAGTCCTATTGGGCCTTTTTGGCCTGTGGGACCCCGGAAGCAGCAGATAGGTACCGGCAGTCCAAGCGGCATGCGGCTCGGGTGGTTGCTGAGGCAAAAACTCGGGCGTGGGAGGAGTTCGGAGAGGCCATGGAGAATGACTTCCGTACGGCTTCGAGGCGATTCTGGTCCACCATCCGGCGTCTCAGGGGGGGAAAGCGGTACGCGACCAACACCATTTATGGTGGGGATGGCGTGCTGTTGACCTCAACTCGGGATGTTGTGAGTCGGTGGGCGGAATACTTCGAAGACCTCCTCAATCCTACTGGCACGTCTTCCACTGAGGAAGCGGAGCCTGGGGACTTTGGGTCGGGCTCTCCAATCTCTGGTGCTGAGGTCACCGAGGTGGTTAAAAAGCTCCGCGGTGGCAGGGCTCCGGGGGTGGATGAGATTCGCCCTGAGTTCCTTAGGGCTCTGGATGTTGTGGGGTTGTGTTGGCTTACGCGACTCTGCAATATCGCGTGGACATCGGGGGCAGTTCCCTTGGATTGGCAGACTGGGGTGGTGGTTCCCCTATTCAAAAAGGGGGACCGTAGGGTGTGTTCCAACTATAGGGGGATCACACTCTTAAGCCTCCCTGGTAAGGTCTATTCAGGGGTTCTGGAGAGGAGGGTCCGTCGGATAGTCGAACCTCGGATTCAGGAGGAGCAGTGTGGTTTTCGTGCTGGTCGTGGAACACTGGACCAGCTCTACACCCTCAGCAGGGTCCTGGAGGGTACGTGGGAGTTTGCCCAACCAGTTTACATGTGCTTTGTGGACTTGGAGAAGGCATTCGACCGCGTCCCTCGGGGGGTTCTGTGGGGGGTACTCCGGGAGTATGGGGTACCAGACCCATTGATATGGGCTGTTAGGTCCCTGTACGACCGGTGTCAGAGCTTGGTCCGCATTGCCGGCAGTAAGTCAGGCTCGTTTCCAGTGAGAGTTGGACTCCGCCAAGGTTGCCCTTTGTCACCGATTCTGTTCATAACTTTTATGGACAGAATTTCTAGGCGCAGCCAAGGTGTTGAGAGGATCCGTTTTGGTGGCCTTAGAATCGCTTCTCTGTTTTTTGCAGATGATGTGGTCCTATTGGCTTCATCAGTTCGTGATCTACAGCTTTCGCTGGAGCGGTTTGCAGCTGAGTGTGATGCGGCCGGGATGAGGATCAGTTCCTCCAAATCCGAGGCCATGGTCTTGAGCCGGAAAAGGGTAGCATGCCTTCTCCGGGTCGGGGAGGAGGTCCTGCCCCAAGTGGAGGAGTTTAAGTATCTCGGGGTCTTGTTCACGAATGAGGGAAAACTGGAGCGTGAGATCGATAGGCGGATAGGTGCAGCGTCCGCAGTGAAGCGGGCGCTGTACCGGTCTGTCGTGGTGAAGAGAGAGCTGAGTCGAAAGGCAAAGCTCTCAATTTACCGATCGATCTACGTTCCCACCCTCATCTATGGTCATGAGCTTTGGGTTGTGACCGAAAGAACGAGATCTCGGATACAAGCGGCTGAAATGAGTTTTCTCCGCAGGGTGTCTGGACTCTCCCTTAGAGATAGGGTGAGAAGCTCAGTCATCCGGGAGGGACTCGGAGTAGAGCCGCTGCTTCTCCACATCGAGAGGAGCCAGTTGAGGTGGCTCGGGCATCTGGTTAGGATGCCTCCTGGACGCCTCCCTGGTGAGGTGTTCCGGGCATGTCCCACCGGGAGGAGACCCAGAGGAAGACCCAGGACACGCTGGAGGGACTATGTTTCTCGGCTGGCCTGGGAACGCCTTGGGATTCCCCCGGAGGAGCTGCTCCAAGTGGCTGGGGAGAGGGAAGTCTGGGCCTCCCTACTTAGGCTGCTACCCCCGCGACCCGACCCCGGATAAGAGGACGAAAATGGATGGATGGATGTCTTAGATCTTATTACTGTTTTTCTTTACAATTTATACTTTTGCTGGATGTAACTGGGACCCTGTGTACACAGTTTTGTTCCTCCACATGTACCACATGTGGTGCGAATGACAAATAAAGAAACTCTGACTTTAACTTTAGGAATTAGATTTTTTTAAATTTTTATTCAACCTTTATTTAGGCAGGTTAATCTCATTGAGCCTCGGGGACTCATTTACAAGAGAGACCTGGTTTCAACAACGAATGATGACAACAGAGTAGACAGAAAAAAAACAGAATCCTGACGCCTACATAAAGCTGAAATGTCATGTTGTTGATTTTTATCCAGAATGTGTGTGTATCAGTGAGAAACTCTCCTGCACTCAACATCTCACACTGGCAGCAGAGGATGCACGTCCTCGGAGGTGGAAGAGGAATGGGAACCCCCCACCTCCATCTTTGGTGTTTTTAATCACCCGAAAGAAAGAATGTTTTTTCTGTCTGTTAACAAAATACCTCATGAACCACTGGATGGAGTTTACTATAACCAGTAAATAATTATTGGATGTATATCTGCAGGTGATGAACATTTGGATCCATCCATCCATCCATCCATCCATCATCTTTACCCACTTCTTCCTTTTGGGGTCACTGGTGCCCATGTCCAGCAGTCAGTCACTGGGTGAGGGGGACACCCTGGACAGGTCCTCAGTCCATCACAGGGACACATAGAGACAAACAACCATTCACTCTCTCACCCAAATCAATATGGCTTCCACAGCCATGTGAATTTAGAAAACACAACAGTGACCTGAGAGACTCTTCTCCAACACAAGATCGTGTTTCAAGTTTTGCCATTAGACAGAGATACAAATAGTCAACTCTGTGAGCAAAAATGTACATATATGAATCACTGGACAGATCTGAATGAAACTTTATGATTATAATTAATAGATATATGATTAATGTTTGGACTTGACCCATTATGTTATATTGCTGTTACACTAAACTGACATCAGAAAACACAGAAATGGATGAAACTCAGTGAAATAATACAGAAAGTCATTTTTAGCTAATATTAATCAACCAGAACCCAAAGAACTGATCCCTGAAAAGAACCAGAATGGAGACTGGAGTAAATAAAGACAAGTTTATCTGTGCAGGAGAAGGTGATCTAGGACGGGAGGATCAGTGAATGTTGAGGTATTTACAGGTTTTTACAGAAGAGAGTCAGAGTATCAGAGTCAGAGAGTCTTTATTGTCATTTGCACCGCATGTGGTACATGTGATGAAAACGAGATTATGTACACAGGGTCCCAGTTACATCCAACAACAAAATGCAAGAGAAAAACAGTAATAACATCTAGGATTAACTAAGAAAAAAACATCAACTAGGTTGATATACTGTAAATTTATTTATTTATTAACCTTTTATTTATTAATCTTTATTTATTAACCTTTATTTATTAACCTTTTATTTATTAATCTTTATTTATTAACCTTTATTTATTAACCTTTTATTTATTAACCTTTATTTATTAACCTTTTATTTATTAACCTTTATTTATTAACCTTTATTTATTAACCTTTATTTATTAACCTTTTTTATTAACCTTTATTTATTAACCTTTATTTATTAACCTTTTTTATTAACCTTTATTTATTAACCTTTATTTATTAACCTTTTTATTAACCTTTATTTATTAACCTTTATTTATTAACCTTTATTTATTAACCTTTTATTTATTAACCTTCATTTATTAACCTTTATTTATTAACCTTTATTTATTAACCTTTTATTTATTAACCTTTTATTTATTAATCTTTTATTTAAATCTTTTATTTAACCAGGCAAATCCCATTGAGATCACAGATCTGTTTTGCAAGGGAGGCCTGGACCTGAAGTGAGGAGCTGGTCTGGGTTTTCAGGTTCAGAGTAACTGATATGCTGTGGTTTTGTGCTCAGGAGAGGAGGTCCAGAAGTCCAGGAGGGAAATCAGGTGCTGGTTCCTAAAAGATGATAATCAGCTGTCATTAACTAGATCTGCTGCTTGAGTATCTGCAGGGACAAGAGGGAGAGGCAGGAACACAGATCCTAACCCAGATGTTGTGATGAAACTGAGAGCTGCTGTAGCCAATCACATACTCTGACGTCTCACCACATGAGAATTATGATTTTCCATCAGAAGATCTTAAACCCTGAAATGAAAGGGTGGTATGTGATCTGTGACATCACTTTTACTCTGTCATGTTCTGCCCTTCAGTTCCCACACCGCCCACTTTCACCTGTTCTCAGCATTAGTGTCACCTGTCTTATCAGCCCCGGTCCATTTCTACATGACTCCTTCTCCCACTGCTCTGCTTCATGCCATGTCCAGGTTTCCTCCTAGGATCAAGCTTTTCCTGGTTGTCTGCGTTCCTGGGTCATGCAACACAAAAACCAACACTTACATTTTTTATTTTATTATTTTCTACAATATTCAAAGAAATAATTCACACATTTTTACTGCCTACCCTTCCACTCACCCAACAGATGTGCACCCCCCCCTGCACACACACACACACACAAATCTTAATGCATGAACAAATGTGTTATTGACAGTCCATATTGACAACTACAGTGATAAATGTGAAAGCTGTGTGTCACCATTAGACTCCAGAGCTGCTTGTTGTTTCTGCTCTTTCATTAGTCATGTCTTTTGTTAGATGTAAAGACACGAGTCTAAAGGTGGAGAAGACAAACTGTGTGCAATGACAGCATTATTCGTTCATTTTCATCATGTTTTACTGCTGATGGAAGCAGCCAAAATATCTGCTACATGTGCAGTAGAAACAGCAGCAACAGTAAAGGTGTCAAAGAAACCAAACATGTCTTAACAGTGAAAGAAGGGTCGTCACAGCAAGCTAACTCAGATAGGTTTGGTAATTATTTAACACTGAATGCCTTTTGTTGCTCAAACCCAAAGCCTCAGGATTATGAGACCATGGAAGTGACCACCTATGCCCCGTGAAAGAGCAACAATGATATGAGTCTCCTTTTAAAGATGGTTTAAACTGAAGTTCAAAATAAATAATAAGAATAATTAAACAAAGTTTAACAATGACGAGCAATTCCTTCTGTATCCTTCATGTATGCCTCATTTGCACTGCACTCGCTCAACTCTATTTGTTTTAGTACATCTCACTTAATTTGTACAGTACTCATTTACAGAAGGGTCTGCATAAACCTAAAATGTTACATTTCTCTCAAAAAGCTCTAAACTAAACCAGTTAATGTTTTAAACAGGACAGCATGTCAAAGTTAATCTCACAAAATCAATATTTTAATACTGTAAGTGGTGTTCCACAAGGTTCTGTTTTAGGACTGCTGCTAAACGTAATGAGTGCAAAATATGAAATGAAAATAATAATAATTTAAAAATTGTAAACTATCTCAAATGGTGCTGTTTGAAAAAAATTACCTCTAGTTTTTGAGATATAATGATATATAATTACTTTACTGAACAAAACGGCAACACTACCGTATTTTTCAGACTATAAGGCGCACTTAAAATCCTTAATTTTCTCAAAAATCAACAGTGAGCCATAAGTATTAATTCTGACTGTGCTTACCGACCTCGAACCAATTTTATGTGGTTATTGTGAATGAGCTGAATAAAGTTTGACTTATCTCAGTTTTGTTTCGCTTAATAGGCCCTATGTATGAAAACAGACCATTGATATTACACCTTATGATCAATCCGGTGTGCCTTATAGTCTAAAAAAAAAACGGTAAGCAGTTAACTAAACACGTCCTGTTTTTTGATCCGGCTAGAAGTGATGATGAGTCGTGAGGGAGGAGTTTCCTGTAAAGAAACCCATAAACATTGTCTACAAACTCTGCTCCGCTTTTTCTGCAGGAGTGGAGTAAAACTCAGCAACGGTTCAAGTCCAACCAGAGGTAATGAAATAAACTCCTGGCGAGAGTACAACCAAACTTTAAGGGACATCAGTCGTATCTGAGCTCAAACTGGAAGCACACATTCACGCTCAATAATCCAGGTAGAAAAACCCAACAAAGTAAAGTCAGGTCGTCTGGATGGTTTCGTTTTGTTGAAATGTTTCTGAGTTTGTTGTGGCTCCTCAGACTGAAGAAGTCCTGTGGATGAAAGATGAAACATTTCAACCAAAAAGAACTCGTCCAGAGGACCCGCCTTTGTTGGAAGCAAAGATACAGTATTTTATAACTTGTCATATCGCCCACACCACTCGTCGCTGTAGAAACATAAAAATGTTTGGGTGTGACCATCAGGGTCTTCTGCAGCTGATGGTTCAAGAGTTTTAAAGATCTGACCAATTGATTTCACATAGCAACTGTTTGAGGCTTATTTTTCAGTTTGCCTCCCATTAACTGGGCAGTCAGGGAGTGCCAGACATGTGTATGGTTACCATGGTGACTATAATGAGTTACTGCTAACAGCTAACATTTCTCTGTACACTTTTGACACAGTTCAACTTGTAGGCCTCATTTGGTCTCTTAGGCAGTGGCTGCACTTCAGCAGTTCTTCAGAAATGTTCTAGTTTTGTATTGTTGTGTGTAGGGCTTTAACAGACTACTGAACTCGAGTAATCGACACATCGATTACTTGGACCTCTATCGAGTTTTTTTATTTCAAGTCGAGTATTCGTAGTGACGTCATCACGTCGCAGTTACAGAACAGAAAATGAATCAACTTCCTGTTTGGAGCACGTTGCGAACCGGTGTTACACCATATTCTGTGACCACCGTATATTGTGACCGAAGGGGGCGGTGTTGCATGAACTGTTGCAGGTCACAGAATGTGGTGTAACACCGGGTCCAATCGACCGAACCAGAACCAGCTTCCTCTGACCTTGTTTCACAAATAAAAGGCAAAAAATATTAATCTTTAAACCTATAAAAACCTATTAACAAATTAATCTCTAAAACTAAACCATACCATACCATTTTATTTGTAAAGCACTTTCAACAGGAACAAGTCCACACCAAAGTGCTGGACAAACAAACAAACAACAGGCAACACACACAGTGAAATACAACACGAAAGACATAAAAACATTGCAGATCATAAATAAAACGATCCAATACAAATCAGCTGGTGTTGAAAGCAACAGAGTAGTAGTGAGTTTTTAAACGGGATTTGAAAACTGTGAGGGAGGGGGCCTGTCTGACAGGTAGAGGTAACTCATTCCAGAGTCTTGGGCCTGCTACGGAGAAGGCCCTGTCACTTCTGCGCTTCAAGCGAGTTACTGGAACTCTTAAAAGTACCTGGTCCTCTGACCTCAGAGCACGTGGTGGGATATATGGGTGTATCAAATCCGAGAGATAGGCAGGGGCGAGGCTGTTCAGTGATTTGTAGACGTACAGGAGAATTTTGAACTGGACTCTAAGATGAACCGGTAGCCAGTGCAAGGAGGCCAAGACTGGTGTAATGTGCTCTCTTTTGCGTGTGCTGGTTAAAAATCGGGCTGCTGCGTTCTGAACCAGTTGTAATTGTGCAATGGTGGCCTGACTGACGCCAAGCAGAAGTGAATTGCAGTAATCAAGCCTAGATGTAATAAATGCGTGAATTACTGTCTCCAGGTTATTTTTGGATAGTATGGGCTTCAGCTTGGACAGTCGCCTCAGCTAGATAAAACAGGATTTAACGATCAGATTTACATGGCTGTTGAGTTTCATGGATGGATCCATTATCACTCCCAGATTTGTGACCTTTTGTTTTTCAGACAGGGGTAGAGCAGAAAGGTCGATGCAGTGGTTCGAGGTTGTGTCATTGGGAAGGAACAATATGGCTTCAGACATCTTATCATTGAAGCTTAAGAAATTTAAAGCCATCCAGTCCCTGATGTCAGCCAGGCAGTCGAGCAGAGGCTGAATAGAGCTTGTTCCATTTTGCCTTAGGGGGAAGTAAATTTGACAGTCATCGGCGTAGACGTGGAAGGGTATGTTGTGTTTCCGGAAAATAGCACCAAGTGGCAGCAGGTATAAGGAGAATAAGAGAGGACCCAGGATGGACCCCTGCGGTACCCCCCATTTAAGAGCCGCCACTGCAGAACTAAAATCATTGATGGAGACACAAAAGGATCTGTCAGAGAGGTAGGATCTTAACCAATTGAGGGCTGACCCTGTGATGCCCACCCACTGCTCCAACCTAGCAATGAGGATCTCATGGTCGATGGTGTCGAACGCGGATGAGAGGTCCAATAGGACAAGCAGCACAGAGTCACCAGTATCTGTGGATAGGAAGATGTCGTTAAAAACCTTCAGTAGGGCAGTCTCAGTGCTGTGGAGGGATTTGAAGCCAGACTGGAATAGCTCGGGGATAGCGTGATCCTCCAGGAAGCACTTCAACTGGGACTCGACTATTTTCTCTAGGAGCTTAGAAACAAATGGGAGTCTGGAGACAGGCCTGAAGTTCGATACTACTGAAAGGTCGAGGTTTGGTTTTTTCAGGAGAGGTTGAACAGCAGCATGTTTTAATGATTTTGGCACCACACCCGAGGATAGACTGCTATTTACAATAGAGAGAATGGAGGGACCTAGAGTGTGAAAAACCTCCTTTAGAAGCCGAGGGGGGACCACATCGAAGGGGGAGCCAGATGGTTTCAGGCTGCACATGACCTGCTCTAGAGAGGACAGAGAGACTGGTTCAAAATGGTCAAACACAGCAACAGATTGAGGTGGGATGGATGGATCGTGAGATGGAGGAGAAATGAGAGCCCTGGTGGTTGCGATTTTATCTAAAAAGAAATGTTGGAAGTTCTCGCACAGCTCAGTCGAGGCTTCCAGGGGTGATTGTTCAGTTAGGTGGAGAACAGAGTTTAGGGTGGAGAACAGAACTCGAGGATTGCGGGAGTTTGAAGCAATGATATCAGAGAAGTATTGGGATTTTGCAGTCTTTACTGCTTTCTGATATCGGCGCCAGCTCTCTTTTACCATCTGAAAAGAGACCTGCAGACTGTCTTTTTTCCATTTTCTCTCCGCCCTCCTACATTGTTGCCTAACGGCTCTGGTTAAACTAAACCTAATGCGCAGCACCACAGGCGGTAGTGTGGGGTGGTCAACCGCCTCACTGTTTTTTGTTTTGTTTTTGACGTGCCGTACATTTTTTTCTTCACTTTTGCAGCTTTATAATAATAACTAACAGTTTTGGGTTTCCTGTGACTTATTTTCTGTAAGATTAATGATAGGAGCATAATATATGCTCCCAATGTTTTGTTTGTATTTTTTTGTAAATAATATATATATATATATTTTTTTTTTTGCTGTTTTAATTAGTTAATTATTGTTTGCATCTTGAGATCCTATGACATAATCAACTACTCGAGCTCTACTTGAGTATTTTTAAGTTAATGTCTAGTTTAAAAATTATGTACTCGTTCAACCCCTAGTTGTGTGTGTGGAGTGGTCTTAGTGTTTCTTTGTGGTATTTGTAGTTGTGGACTCTCTGTTGATAAGTTCATTTATCTGATGCAGTGGACGTCCTCCATGAGAGTCCACCTTCAGACCCACATCATCATCATCATCATCATCTCGTCCTCAGTGAACAACCCAGCAGATTCTTCTGGACATGTAGACTGTGATATTTGCCAGCTGAAACGAAGCTCAGTGAAAATCAAGTGAGTGAGACAGACAGGATCTGAACATCAGGATCTGAACATCAGGATCTGAACATCAGGATCTGAACATCAGGTCCCGGTAGGACTGGAAAGCACCTTGCATGGTAGTCTGCCGCTACCGGTGTATGAATGTGTGTAGCACTTTGAGATTTTCACTAATGAAAAGTGCGTTATAAATTGAATTCATTATTATTATTATTATTATTATTATTATAAGTGGCACACTGTGGTGAAGCTGTCATGTAAACCATACATCCATCATCTTTACCTGCTTCTTTCTTTTTGGGCCATGGGGGTCACTGGTGTCCATGTCCAGCAGTCACTGTTTGAGAGGCGGGGGACACCCTGGACAGGTCTCCAGTCCATCAGAGGAACACTTAGACAAACAACCATTCACTCTCTCTTTCAGACAATTTAGAGTTACCATCAGTCTAACGTGCATGTTTTTGGTCTGTGGGAGGAAACTGGAGTACCTGGTGCACGGAGAGAACATGCAAACTCCACCCAGAAAGGCCCCTGGACCGGGATTTGAACCAGGGACCTGCTCGCTGAGAGGCAGCATCAGCTGAGCCACCGTGCTGCCCTTCATGTAAACTAATTCAGTATAATGATTTGATGTGTTTAGTGTTAAACTGTGGTTGCTTTCTAACACTTTAAAAGATAAATTGATTTTTTAAAACTGAAATAAATAGAACATGATGGTAAATTTAGCATTAATAAATTTAATTACGTTTTATTGCCCATTTCCAAAGGCAAAAACACACCTACGTTATGCT
>JBBPBX010053341.1:0-23876 GCA_038048925.1 Garcialebias charrua | reverse complement strand
TGTGTGGATGGAAGACTATACATCAGATTTCATCAACTTGTGTCCAGTTGGCTCCTACTTTCAAATGAACCCTTGAACCATTGCTTCAAAGTAAAGAGAGACGATTCAGACTCCTTTGGAGCACAGCATTCCATCATTTCAAATGAAAGTAAAAAAAAAAAAATATATCTTGAGCCAGCATGTAGAAAATAACCTGTTGTGGACTAATTTGACTCAGTTTATGCTACTTAAATTATTATCAAAAAGAAGCAGTGTATATAATAAGCACTACTCAGCATGCTCCACAATTTGCAAGAAAAACTAGTTTGCCTCCTGAGTCACAATTTTTTCTATAAGAGAAACTCAAAGCCCAAAGTGTGAAACATATAGGGGCAAATGCACTGATGGAATTGCTCTGTAACTGCTATCAGAATTTCAAATGCAGGAATTTTCTACTTGGTTTGCAAAAGTGGCTGAAATGACAACAACATCCAACATGCTTTAAAGGAAGAGATTGCGTTAATTGGATAGACAGCTCAATGTGATGATAATAGAGTCCAAATGTAGCAACATGACAGATCTTGACATGCACATGTCAACGTCTTAACCAACACAACACTGCCTTTACTTCAAAGGCAGTGCAGGATATATTTGATTTTAATTTATTATTATTATTTTGCATTCATGTATACTGTAGATGCTTTTTAGCAAGTGCAGTTAAAGGGTAAATCCGCAGAAGATGTTTGTCACTTCAACACTAAGCCAATTTGCTATCTTTATTAAGTTGCTACATGGAAATCAGTACTATTCTAAGTACTAATGCAAAAAAGAGACAAAAACAGATAAAATCAAATAAAGCTGCAAAGCAAATAATAAATTGGCATTTTAAAAAACCATCAATGCACTGTTAATTGTAATGAGGGGAGGATAACAAAAATCTGTTTTATAGTGTGTGGTCTATTTATTTATTGTGGTTCAAAGGGGGCAACATTTTTACAGAAGTGTATGTTTTTATTATGTTTAAATTTATACTAAACTCCTGTTTAGTACATTTGTACAACATAGTTGATGTAATCAATATTGGCTTTATCATAGACAGAATAAAAAAAGGTTAAGAATTATTATTGTGTAAATCTGATAATAAGCTTTAAATTATGCACCATTTCACTTCCCAAATACACGTAGCTTAAAAAGCCAGTCCGATTTCACTGGCTGGCAATGAAAAGAAGGGGAAAGACCTTCCTGTAGAGAAATAACTGAAGAAGAAAGTCTTGAGGTTTTGCACCTTCTTTAAAGTTTAAAATAGTGTGAAAAATGTTCTGGTGACGATCCTCAGTCATCCAGGACATGATAAAATCAAAAAAAGGTGTTCAATACAGAAACAACTAGACTTTATTTTTAACAGAAGATGTTTCGCTTCTCATCCAAGAAATTCTCATCGAAATGAGAAAGCTTCTTGGATGATAAGCGAAATGTCTTCTGTTACAAATAAAGTCCAGTTGTTTCTGTATTGAACGCCTTTTTTTATATGAAAAATGTTATAACATTGTATTTTTGGAGTTAAAATCAAAAATATATTTTTTAAAAGAACAAGATGTTTCACATCTTTGTTTGACATGTCATACAAAACATCCATCCATTATCCTTACCTGCTTTTTCCTCTTTGGGTTGCGGGGGTCACTGGTGTCCATCCAGCTATCACTGTGCGAGAGGCGGGGGACACCTTGGACAGGTCTCCAGTCCATCACAGGGCCACACAGAGACGAATGAGTCAAACAACCATTCACTCTCTCACTCACACCTAGGGACAATTTAGAGTTACCAATCAGACTAACATGCATGTTGATGTCTGTGGGATGAAACTGGAGTACCTGGAGAAAACCCACACATGCACAGAGATAACTCCACCCAGAAAGACCCCATGACCGTAGTATAAAAAGTATAAAACGTATATCTATAAAATAAACTGAAGTTACTAGTGTTGAAATTTGCAAAGAGTGGCACAACAGCATATAAGTTAATGTACACAGTATATTTATGAGGTAGTTGATGTTGGTATAGAGGCAAAGTGGCATATGAAGTAAGGCACATAAGGCACATTTGGCATCCTTAGATAAGGCTAGTCAGAGAATGCTGTATATGTATCTGCAGTAGTGTAGATAAAAGTAGTGTAAATGTAAACAGTAGTAATAAATGTAAAGCAGTAGTAATAAATGTAAACAGTATTAATAAATGTAAACAGTGAATGTAAACAGCAGTATGACTATAGGCAGTAATGTAATACAAACATTAGTGCAAATATGAGAAGTAGTGCAAACTGAATGAGTACATGACCGAGAGTTTAGTGAATAAACCGTTTGATGACACAGAGTCCAGTGTTAAAATCTTTGTGTTGTGTGGTAATGTGTGAGAAAGTTTTTTGTGTTAAGGCAGTTCAAATGGGAGGGGAGGCAGAGCAGGCAGAGTGTTTAGCATTCTGACTGCCTGATGAACAGAGCTGTCTCTCAGTCTGCTGGTACGAGCCTGGAGACTCCTCAGTCTCCTCCCTGATGGCAGCAGTCTAAAGCGGCTGTGTAGTGGGTGTGTGGGATCACCTGCCATGCGGTGGGCTTTCCGAGTGAGGCGTTTGCTGTGTAAGTCCTGCAGTGAGGGCAAGGAGGTGCCGACGATCTTCTCAGCTGCTTTCACGATGCGCTGGAGGCTCTTGCGGCAGGATGCAGTGCATGCACCAAACCACACAGTGATGCAGCTGGTCAGGACACTTTCTATGGCACCTCTGTAGAAGGTGCACATGATGGAGGTTGAAGCTCCAGCCCTTTTCAGCTTGCGGAGAAAGTAGAGGCGCTGGTGAGCCTTCTTCGCCAGTGCTGCAGTGTTCCTGCTCCAGGACAGGTCCTTTGAGACGTGCACTCCCAGGAACTTGGTGCTGTCCACTCTCTCCACTGCGGTGCTGTTGATGGTCAGAGGGGCATGTTGTGCATCCCTCTTCCTGAAGTCCACGACAATCTCCTTTGTCTTCTCCACGTTGAGAGTGAGATTGTTGTGTCCGCACCACAAGGCCAAGCGGCTCACCTCGTTCCTGTAGTCCGTCTCATCGTTGTTGCTGATGAGACCTACCACTGTTGTGTCGTCCGCAAACTTGATGAAGTGGTTGGAGCTGTACGATGGTGTGCAGTCGTGTGTTAGCAGGGTGAATAGAAGGGGGCTCAGCACACATCCTTGTGGGGCCCCTGTGTTCAATGTGATGGTGCTAGATGTGTTACTCCCGATCCGTACTGTCTGTGGTCTCCCGGTCAGGAAGTCTAGCAGCCAGTTACACATTGAGGTGTTCAGCCCCAGACTGTCCAGTTTATGGATGAGCTGTTGGGGGATGATGGTGTTGAATGCCGAGCTGAAGTCGATGAACAGCATTCTAACATAAGAGTCCTTCGTGTCCAGATGTGTGAGAGCTGTGTGGAGGGCAGAGGAGATGGCATCGTCGGTTGAGCGATTAGGTCGGTATGCAAATTGGAAGGGATCCAGGGAGGCAGGGAGGACAGATGTGATGCTTTTCATGACTAGCCGTTCAAAGCACTTCATCAGGATGGGGGTGAGTGCTACTGGGCGATAGTCATTGAGGCATGCGGGCGTTGCCTTCTTTGGGACAGGGATGATGGTGGTGGCTTTGAAACAGGTGGGGACGATGGCCTGGCTCAGTGAGATGTTAAAGATGTCCGTGAAGACCGCTGCGAGTTCCCCTGCACAGTCCTTCAGCACACGACCAGGTATGTTGTCAGGACCAGAGGCCTTCCGGGCATTAATCTTGATGAATGATCGCCTTACGCTGTCTGAGGACAGCGCCAGCACCTGGCCATCAGGAGAGGGGGGGAATTTATGTGCAGGTGTGCTGTTACTTGCCTCAAACCGAGCGAAGAACTCATTCAGTTCATTCAGCGTAGAGGTTGAGCTGTCACAGGTCTGGGGGGGGGGTTTGTAGTCTGTGATGGTCTGTATTCCCTGCCACAGACTGCGTGTATCCTTGCTGTCCTTGAAACGGTGAGCTATTTTCCTGGAATACTGCTCCTTGGCCTCTCTGATGCCCAGATCCAGGTTCTTTTTGGCTGCCTTCAGGCCCACCTGATCTCTCGCTTTGAAGGCAGCATTCCTGGCTTTCAGGAGTCTGTGAACCTCAGCTGTCAGCCATGGCTTCTGATTAGCCCGAACAGTGATGGTTTTGAGGTTGGTAACATCATCAATGCACTTGGCGATGTATGAACATACAGTGTCTGAGTACTCCTGGAGACATGTGTTGTTGTTTGTGGTAGCAGCTTTTTTGAATATACCCCAATCTGTGCTCCAGTGGATGGTGAGAGTCAAACAGGAGATATTGGTCTGTGTGGGTTGGTTTTCTGTAAACTTCAATGTTGAGACTGTCCTCTCCCTCCATATGCACCAAACAGTCCAAAAAAGGCAGCTTGTTATCGTTAGCATCCTCTCTGGTGAACTTGATGTTGTTATCAACTGAGGTAATGTGTCTGGTGAACGTTTCCACCTCCCTGGCTTGAATTTTGACCCAGGTGTCATCCACATATCGGAACCAATGGCTTGGAGTTGTCCCCTCATAGGAGTTAAGGGCTCTCTGTTCCACTTCCTCCATGTAGAGGTTTGCAACAATGGGTGACACTGGAGATCCCATGGCACAGCCGTGCTTCTGTCACAAAATGTATTTATTAAAATGTTTTTAAAATACACAAAGAAGATACACCTCTCAGACCCATCGTGAGCAGCATGAACTCAGTGACATACAATGTTGCTAAACATCTGGCTGGTATTTTAGCTCATCTGGTTGGAACCACACCCCATCATATAAACAACTCAATTGATTTTTCCAACAAAGTTCAACATTTGAAGCTGACCCCGGGAGAAATTCTTGTATCATATGATGTGACTTCTCTGTTCACATGAATACCCATTTCTGAAGCAGTAGAAACCATCAAAAAACGACTGCTACAGGACAAGGATTTGAGCAAAAGGACCAACTTCACCCCAGATCACATCTGCACTCTGCTGGATCTCTGCGTCTCCACCACTTATTTCAAGTTCAATGACAGATTTTATAGACAGAAGCACGGCTGTGCCATGGGATCTCCAGTGTCACCCATTGTTGCAAACCTCTACATGGAGGAAGTGGAACAGAGAGCCCTTAACTCCTATGAGGGGACAACTCCAAGCCATTGGTTCCGTTATGTGGATGACACCTGGGTCAAAATCCAAGCCAGGGAGGTGGAAGCGTTCACCAGACACATTAACTCAGTTGATAACAACATCAAGTTCACCAGAGAGGATGCTAACGATAACAAGCTGCCTTTTTTGGACTGTTTGGTGCATATGGAGGGAGAGGACAGTCTCAACATTGAAGTTTACAGAAAACCAACCCACACAGACCAATATCTCCTGTTTGACTCTCACCATCCACTGGAGCACAAACTTTCTGTCATCAGAACCTTACAGCATCGGGCAGAGCACATCCCCACAAGGACAGAAGGGAAGGAAAAGGAACAGAAACACATTAACAAATCGTTGCAAACATGTGGATATCCCAGCTGGGCTTTTCGCAGTGGTGTAGTCTACGCGAAACTCGGGTATATGGAGTATACCCACTAGAAAAGCTTAAGAATTTCAGTATACCCACTTAAAAGTGCCCAGTGATACATGACATATAATTAGGCACATGTCATTAACACGCTAAACGCTTCTGTAACTATCTATCGGTACACAGAGCTTTGCTTTGGTACAGTTTTATAAATTCTATAACATGTTTTTAATACAAAGCCAACTGTTTTACAAAGTTTGTTGTACATTTATTAAAGTATAAGCATCAGAGAAATTTGAAAATGTTCAATTTGCTTAAAATACATTGACGATTACAGTATTGTACTAACCAGTGTACAAAGGTTTCTAAGCACAGTATACCCACTACAGATATGTAGACTACACCACTGGGCTTTTGTCAAGTCAGCAGGGAGATCTGCTAAACACAATAATGAACAGAAAAAGTCTAACAGACGGAGGAACGTTGTCATTCCTTGTGTTGCTGGAGTCTCGGAGAATTTCAGAAGGATTTTCAACAAACACGGCCTCCCGGTGCATTTCGGGCCCGGCGGGACTCTCAGGCGGGGGCTGGTCCACCCTAGGGACGGAGCCTCGACACACAGACAGAGTGGTGTGGTTTACGCAGTCCAGTGCGGCGAGGTCTGCTCAGACCATTGCATTGGAGAAACGAAGCAGCCCATCCACAAAAGAATATCTCAACATAGGAGAGCAACCTCCTCTGGACAAAACTCAGCTGTTCACCTCCACCTCACGAACAAGGGACACTCATTTGAAGACCGGAATGTGCGGGTTTTGGACCGAGAGCACAGATGGTTTGAGAGAGGTGTGGGGGAGGCTGTTTATGTTGGGAGAGAAAAACCTTCTCTCAACAGAGGAGGTCTGAGATTTCAGCTTTCCAAGACTTATAACTCAGTTTTGGGACAGATTTCGAAACGTTTTACACCGGATGGGAACAGAGGTGTCTTGTCTGTAAATTAGACTAACAAATTTCTTTGAGAAGCCTCTGTTGGTTGGGAGTTGTTTTTTGTCAATTTACATACAGTAGTGTCTTCTGTCAGAGACCTCAAGGGAACCCCCTACTGTTAAGGTGTGATCTGTCAATTTACATGTATGTGTTACCTCAGCTTGAAATTTACACATGGTAAATGGTAAATGGAGCTTATTTATATAGCGCTTTCCAGCCCCCTGTGAGGAGCCCCAAAGCGCTTTACAATACCAGCTATCCACCCATTCATTCAGCCATTCATACATTGGTAGTGGTAGCCTGCCTTGCAAGGTGCCATCCAGACCTACCGGGAGCAACTCGGGGTTAAGTGTCTTGCCCAGGGACACAACGACACATGGTGGGCGGACGCGGGATTCGAACCTCCAACCTTCCGATCGGGGGTCGACTGCCATTACCACTGTGCCACGGTCGCCCCACTGATATGATGGTGCGTGGTTCTGTTATAACTTCAAACTTCTCACAGTTTGTTCATGGAATTGAGAAAGCCTCCTGGATGGGAGTCGAAACGTTTTCTGTTACAAATTGTAAGGATTGGCTCCCTTCGTCCCCCTCTGTTGGTCATGTCTGTCCCCCTTGTGTTGTTTTCCTATTAGTCAGTTTTTACTTCATGTTTCTGGTTTAGTTCCCCAGTCTTGTCTGTTAGGTTTAGTAGTTAGTTTCCCAGTTCAGTCTCCACGTTTCAGGTTTAGTTCCCCAGTCTTGTCTGTTAGGTTTAGTAGTTAGTTTCCCAGTTCAGTCTCCATGTTTCAGGTTTAGTTCCCCAGTCTTGTCTGTTAGGTTTAGTAGTTAGTTTCCCAGTTCAGTCTCCATGTTTCAGGTTTAGTTCCCCAGTACTCATCATCCTGGTTTCCTTCATGTTTCAGGTTTAGTTCCCCAGTCTTGTCTGTTAGTCTGTTAGTTAGTTGTAGTAGTTAGTTTTCCTAGTTCAGTCTCCGTGTTTATTTACTCATCATCCTGGTTTACTTCATGTTTCAGGTTTAGTTTCCCAGTCTTGTCAGTTAGTTGTAGTTGTTAGTTTCCCTAGTTCAGACATTACTCAAAGACTCAGTTTAGCTTCCCGTTCCTGCTCTGTGTCTTCGTTAATTGTCCTCAGGTGTTTGATATCGTCTCGTCTTGGCTGTGTGTATATAAGCCCTGTTCTGTGTCTCAGTGATTGTCGCGTCGTCGTTAGGTACAGCCTAGTCTTGTCTTGGTCCCGTCCTGATGGTTCTGTTGAAATGTAAGTTTTGCTGCCATGCCAGCTCTTTGATTTATGAATATTAAAGTGTTTATTTTGTACCTCTGAGTCTGAGTCCCTGCCTGCACAACTGGATTCGTTCTGTCCTGTGTAAATCCTGACAATTACAATGTGACCATAGAATCCAGCGGTTAGGGTTCTCCTTAGAGAATTTAAAAACACCTACCTCTCATGTCCAAGTGGATGGAGGGGACCGTGTTTCGTTGCGGTGGTTTCCGGACCGTTCCCACGCCGGCCCAAGAGGACTTCAGCCGGGGGATGGAGAATATGGCTTCTCCCCTCCGGGTTCTCGAGGAGGAGGGACGGGTTCAGCCCCATGAGAACCGCTCGACATCTTTTCCCTATTTGTCTCACGTTCCAGTTCCGCTCGCCATTTCCGGATGGACGTCCGGAGAGGACGAGGACGATTTGTGTACTGTATTCCTCTTTTTCCCCAGTCTCCACGCCGCTGTAAAAGCGGTAAAAAGAAGAACCGGAAGCGTTCACCTGCATCTCCGTCTCGGTCAGCTGATCAGACCCGGTCCAGCAAGTCCGAGTATTTTAGGCACGACTCCAGCGCTCCAGGGGTAGCGAGTTCCATGGCCTCATCTCCCAGGTTTCCGGTGAGGGTGGAAACAAACGCTCCACGGTTGCTCACAGCTGTACCGGCTCGGTCCGGTAAGACCACGTTTCCAGGATTCAGCCCCCGTGTCGCTGTGGGAGCGGGTGACGTGGCCCCACCTCTCAGGAGTCAGGTGGGGGCGAAACAAGACACCACACGTCCAGCCGTCTCTGCTCATTCCGGTGAAACTGTGACCCACGTATCCCAGCTCCAAAACAGTGACCTCCTCTACATAAACCAAAATCTGCAAAGATTAATATTTTCTGCTTTAGACAACCAGGACTGCCAGAGTGTTTTGTTTTTTCTTGCAGAAAAATGTCTGTTGTCTTTTCCTGGTCTCATCCAGATCCCTGAATATCAGCAGCTTCTGTTTAAAATAAGGACTACTCTGAAATTAACCACCATTGAACCGATTCAATCACCAGTATCCAACAACTCTGTCTTACATTCTGAACCGGTCCTTGTTACCCAGCCTGCAGAAGCCACCTGTTTTCATGAACCTGCTACAGCAGCACCAGAACCTGTTGTAGCTCCAGAACCTGCTGTAGCTCCAGAACCTGCTGTAGCTCCAGAACCTGCTGTAGCTCCAGAACCTGATGCAGCTCCAGAACCTGTTGCAGCTCCAGAACCTGCTGCAGCTCCAGAACCTGCTGCAGCTCCAGAACCTGTTGCAGCTCCAGAACCTGCTGCAACTCCAGAACATGCTGCAGCTCCAGAACCTGCTGCAGCTCCAGAACCTGCTGCAGCTCCAAAACCTGCTGCAGCTCCAGAACCTGCTGCAGCTCCAGAACCTGCTGCAGCTCCAGCGTCAGAACCTCTAGAGGAGACGCTGGGGGGAGCCCCTCGTGTTTCCTGTTCCGAGGGGACCCTGGAGGGAACCCCTCACATTACCTGTTCTGGGTGGGCCCTGGAGGGTGCCACCCATATCTACTGCTGTCTCGAGGGGTCCCTGGAGGGAGCCCCTCATATTTCCTGTCTCGAGGGGTCCCTGGATGGAACCCCTCATGTTTCCTGTCTCGAGGGGTACCTGGAGGGAGCCCCTCATGTTTCCTGTCTCTGGGGGGTCCAGGAGGACGCCTCTCATATTTCCTGTTGACCAATGGTCTCTCAGCCAGAGGGTGCTGCCCTGTCTCCGGCTCCAGGGGGCGTTGCTGCCCTGCTTCCAGCCTCAGAGGGTCCGGACGCCCTTTACGTCCTCAGAGGGTCCGGACGCCTCTCACGTATCCTGTTCCGAAGGGGTCCAGGAGGATACCCCTCACGTATCCTGTTCCGAGGGGGTCCAGGAGGATGCCCCTCACGTATCCTGTTCCGAGGGGGTCCAGGAGGATGCCCCTCACGTATCCTGTTCCGAGGGGGTTCTGGAGGATGCCCCTCACGTATCCTGTTCCGAGGGGGTCCTGGAGGATGCCCATCAAATATCCTGTTCCGAAGGGGTCCAGGAGGATTCCACTCACATATCCTGTCTTGAGGGGTCCCAAGAGAGACCCCCTCCCATATCCTGTCCCAAGGGGGTCCTGGAGGACGCCCCTCCCGTATCCTGTTCCGAGGGGGTCCTGGAGGACGCCCCTCACATCTTCTGCTGCCCAGAGGTCTTACAGCCGTCTACGGGGGGTCCCGGCGCAACAGACGTCTCCACGTCTACGGAGGGTCCCGGCGCAACGGACGTCTCCACGTCTACGGAGGGTCCCGGCGCAACAGACGCCTCCACGTCTTCGGAGGGTCCGGGCGCCTTCCACGCATCCTGTTTTGAGGGGGTCCTGGAGGACGCTCCTCACGTATCCTGTCTTGAGGGGTCCCTCCTCGGACCTCCTTCCGTATCCTGTTCCGAGGGGGTCCTGGAGGACGCCCCTCCCGTATCCTGTTCCGAGGGGGTCCTGGAGGACGCCCCTCCCGTATCCTGTTCCGAGGGAGTCCTGGAGGATAAACCTCACATCTTCGGCTGCCCAAAGGTCTTACAGCCAGCTACAGAGGGTCCCATCCCCCCAGACATCTCCTCACCCGACGTCTCCTCGACTCTTGTCTCTGCGCCTGAAGTCTCCAACAACCTCTTCGTGCTCGACGTTTCCCACAACGTCTCGACGCTCGATGTTTCCCACAACGTCTCAACGTAGCTCGACGTCTCGTCTCTCAACTCAACGCCAGTCGTCTCGTCTCTCGACTCTACGCCAGACGTCTCGTCTCTAGACTCTACGCCAGACGTCTCGTCTCTCGACTCAACGCCAGACGTCTCGTCTCTCGACTTAATGCCGCTCGACTTCACGTCTGTCGTCTCGTGGCTTGGTGCCACTACGCCGCATGAGGGTGCTCCTGTTTTGGGTGGACCCTGGAGGGTCCTACCCTCGTCTTCGACTTTCCTGATGCCTCGTCACCTACAGAGGCTCCTGGTGGTGGGTTGCCTTCCTGCTGCCCGCCTGACCGGCCGACCGCCTGACCGTCTCCGTCCTGAGGGGTGGCATCCCGGTCGACCGCCTGACCGGCTCCGTCCTGTGGGGTGGCATCCCGGCCGACCGCCTGACCGGCTCCTGCCTGCGGGGCGACGCCCTGGCCGACCGCCTGACCTGCCTGGTGGACGGGCCGCTGCCCGCCTGGACGTTTTTTGTGTTCTGTGTTGTAGGGTTTTTGTCCCCTGTCCTTGTGTTTTTTCGTACCCGCCGTCCCTGCGGTACCTCCCTCTGCCCGCCTTGTTTTTTGGGGGTGTTCTTTGGGGACGCCGGGGGGCGTCTTTGAGGGGGGTACTGTAAGGATTGGCTCCCTTCGTCCCCCTCTGTTGGTCATGTCTGTCCCCCTTGTGATGTTTTCCTATTAGTCAGTTTTTACTTCATGTTTCAGGTTTAGTTCCCCAGTCTTGTCTGTTAGGTTTAGTAGTTAGTTTCCTAGTTCAGTCTCCATGTTTCAGGTTTAGTTCCCCAGTCTTGTCTGTTAGGTTTAGTAGTTAGTTTCCCAGTTCAGTCTCCATGTTTCAGGTTTAGTTCCCTAGTACTCATCATCCTGGTTTCCTTCATGTTTCAGGTTTAGTTTCCCAGTCTTGTCTGTTAGTCTGTTAGTTAGTTGTAGTAGTTAGTTTTCCTAGTTCAGTCTCCGTGTTTATTTACTCATCATCCTTTACTTATCCTTCACTCGACAAGGCAGGTCGCATATCTTTCTGCTCTTCCCTCCCTAAGTTTTTCCTACTCCCTGCTTGCTTTTCGTCTCGTCTGCGACCCTTCAGCGCTCACTCGAACCAATATGGAATTAATCAATTGGGCTGTTTCTTCAATGGATAAGATTTTTTCCACGAAGCGGACCGTGTCAGGAGAAGCTGTCTGTCCCTCCGACACACACGCGGCTGGATACGTGCTGGACTCGTGGGGTCAGTGGCAGCCCATGTGTCTGTCCGTTCTGAGTGTCGAAGACGTGGAGGATTTGTGGATTATTGGATTATTGGTAGCAACTGCTCTGTTTTTTGGCGTAACCGGAGTTGTTTGTTATCGGAAGCTGAGCGAGGCTTCGGCGGCTATCAGAGCGCTGTCGGGACTGCCTGATCAGCAAAATTCTCTGAACCGGGTCGTGGGCTCCTCATCCCAGCTGCTTTATGAGCTCAATCGCACGATTGGTGCAGTGGTGGACCACCGTGCACCTGCTGTCCGTTTTGGGACTTGTTTGCAGCCACCCAGGATCGATCAAGGGACAGGTGGAAGCTCATGAAAGCGGGGCAGAGCAGAACCACATATTTGGATTTCTTTCGGCCATGAAACAGCACCCACAGACTTGAAGGCGGCAGTGGAAAAGTACACTGTGGTCTATTTGGATAACAAACAAAAACATTATCTGGCTTCTGCACATGTCCTTGAAGCGGGCTGTGGGAATCCATTCTCCTAGAGTGAGAAGTTGAAGAGCCCCCCCCTCCCCTCCCCCTCCCCAGAGATTTCTGTGAGGCTTCGGATATCACCCAGCTGCACACCTGCTGAACTTTGTGTTTGTCTGAAAGTAATCATGGACCCAATCTCCCTGCCATGCCGTATTTCCTTTGTTATTGTACCAAAATGTGCTCTGATATGGTTTTTACTGAATCACGCGGTGTCTTGAAGACAAAATGTGATTCATCTTTTTTAATATCAATGCTGTGAATCCCAGTGTTTCTGCTTGTTTTCCTGCTTTTGACCTTCATCTGGAGACAGATTGGGCCTGGCCGCGCTAAAAGTATATCAACGTGTTGAATAAACATGTCGTGTGTTGATAAAACATATCGTGTGTTGATAAAACATGTAATGTGCTTTGTTTTGCTGCAGCTTTTGCACTCACTCATTTCTCTCTGGATGCCTGCAATACATATTTACGTTGTAATCGGTGAAAATTGATGCAATGTTAATAAAACTCCTTGATTCCTTGATTCCTTGATTCCTTCTTGATTACTTCATGTTTCAGGTTTAGTTTCCCAGTCTTGTCAGTTATTTGTAGTCGTTAGTTTCCCTAGTTCAGACATTACTCAAAGACTCAGTTTAGCTTCCCGTTCCTGCTCTGTGTCTTCGTTAATTGTCCTCAGGTGTTTGATATCGTCTCGTCTTGGCTGTGTGTATATAAGCCCTGTTCTGTGTCTCAGTGATTGTCGCGTCATCGTTAGGTACAGCCTAGTCTTGTCTTGGTCCCGTCCTGATGGTTCTGTTTAAATGTAATTTTTTCTGCCATGCCAGCTCTTTGATTTATGATTATTAAAGTGTTTATTTTGTACCTCTGAGTCTGAGTCCCTGCCTGTACAACTGGATTCGTTCTGTCCTGTGTAAATCCTGACACAAATAAGGTCCAGTTGATCTTGTATTGAACGCCTTTTTGAAATGCCATGTAAATTGCACAAGTAATGTTTAGAAACATCTGCAATGGT
Source organism: Garcialebias charrua (assembly GCA_038048925.1). NCBI lineage: Eukaryota > Metazoa > Chordata > Actinopteri > Cyprinodontiformes > Rivulidae > Garcialebias > Garcialebias charrua. Next base: position 10,603 of record JBBPBX010053341.1, on the reverse strand, counting down.
CAAGTTTCTTGAGGACATTTTCTAATATGGTTGACATAAAGGAACCAGGAGAGATGAATGTTGATAGTTTCAGATCTTTCTGTAAGTTGTTCCAGGCTGAGGGGACGGCGAAGCTGAACGCTCTTTTTCCTAGTTCAGTTCTGACCGGAGGAACTGACAGGAGGACTAGATCGTTAGAGCGCAGGGAGTAATGACTGTGTGATGTTTGTATTAAGGAGGTGAGGTATGACGGGACTAGGTTTAGGAGGGTCTTGTAGATGAAGGATATCCAGTGAGTGTATCTGCGAGTGCTGAGAGATGACCAGCCAGATTTTACGTAAAGCTCACAGTGATGAGTGCGATAACTGGAGTCAGTAATGAACCGAAGGGCACCGTGGTAAATGGAGTCTAAGGACTGTAGGTATTTTGATGCAGCACTCATGTACAGCACGTCACCATAATCTAGTATTGGCATGAATGTTGCAGCTACTAATGTTCTCCTGGCTTTGCATGAGAAGCAGGATTTGTTTCTGAAGAAGAAACCTAGCTTCAGTTTGAGTTTAGTGGCCATTTTGGAGATGTGGGTTTTAAATGACAGTTCATTGTCAATGTTGAAACCTAGATACAGGTATTTGTAGGTGGAGACCATTTCTATTTGTTTTCCCTCTTGGGTTCCAATTTGAGGTGGGTTCTCTGGTTGCTGCTTTCTGTTGGATAGAACCATGAACTTGCTTTTGTCTGCATTTAGGCAGAAATCAGCAACAAACTCAAAACTAGGCTCAGACTGCAGATTTTAAAGTCATCTACCTGGAAGCTGTGGCAGAGAAGTTCCAGTGGGCAGAAGAGGAAGCACTGCTCCCAGCTTAAAAAGAGAGAACGCCGGGCGGGGGTTATGGTGAGGCTACGTGCTAACTTTTTCTTCTGGGACCCTGTGTATATAATTTCGTTCCACCACATGTACCACATGAGATGTGAATGACAAATAGTTTATAAATGTTAAATATTGCATACAAAGTGCTCAGGAAACCTGTATTAAGCTCATTTTCTCTTTACAAATCACATGAGTGATTCACAACTAAATGATAATTTACTACCGCAATCTGTTTTATATGCACAAAGTAGCCAGATGTTTTACAAAAGAAACAAAATATTCACAGGTAAAAATAAATACAACGTAAATAAAAAATAGTGTACTAAATTACTTTTTACAGTTTTATTCATCCATTAAAAAAATATTTTTCAATCTTATTCATTTTAAATGTCAGATTTCTAGGAAAGTGCCAACTTGCAGCTGACAACTGTCAAATCCATGGGGGCTGCTAATTCCATGGGGACCTGTGTGTGTGTGTGTGTGTGTGGGGGGGGGGGGGCTCTTTCTTTTGAAAACGGATGACGTACACATACAGATTCAAATAGAAACACAAAATAAAAATGTCAAGGACCTTACAACGATCTTTCCCTAAAATCCAACTTTCCTAAAAATGTTATCAAGGATAAACCTGTAAGTTTTTCTAATTTTAGACAAACAGTAAGACAATCAGTTATATGGTTGGGAGCACAATGTCTGTGTGACTACTTGTTGAGATAAAAACCTACATACATTCCTGATTTTTTTTTTGTTCCATTTATAGATGGCCTCCCTTCACACCTTATAGCCACCCTCTCACTCCAATATGTATTTTTATTTTTTTTAATAGAGAGAAAGAAAGAAAAGAGAAAGTGAGACAACAAAACAACAATTATCCACAAAAAGAGCACAAGGCAAACACACCAAACCTCCGTCCACAATCCTGCAAAGCACATGACAGAACACAGCAACGAAACATACAAGCATAAAGACTGATAATATTCATGACCTTGCAGTAGATTTCTATAAATACACATACCCATACCTACAAATATATATACAGTATACATACATATATATTTATATTCATTTATATACCCATCTACATATATCTACATATACATCCCTGCATCCATTTGTGTGTGGTTGTGAGCATGCATAAGTGAATAAGGTTCCTCCAATAGAACATTTAGTAGCGATTGTGAAGCATCAGAGATCCGTCCCCCCAAAGCCCGAGACAGACGAAGGGGCGATCAAAGCCCAAGACCCCAGGAAGGACCCCGAGCCCAGAGTCCCCAGGACCACCCGAACAGGACGAGCCACTCGTCCACTCCCCAGATCCGACCAAGTGGAAGAACCGGACGAACCCCACCAGGGACCACACACAATGACCCCCCGGGGTCAACAGCGACAATACACAGGCCCCCGCCGGAGCCCGCTGCACCGACGTAGCCCCAGGGCCGGTCACCGAGGCTCGGGCACCGGGGACGCCCATCCCTCAGGTCCAGACCTGACAGGACCAGAGGACCCGAGCCCCACCAGGCAGCCACCAGGCCGAGCTGACAAACGCCCAAGCGCCCAGCCCCAGATAGTGAGGGCCCCAAGCACGCCCGCAGGCAGAGGAACACCCACCAGGGGGCCACGTGGCAGGAGCGCGACACTAGGTAGCCTCAGAAGTATCAGAGAGGGGGCAGTCTAAGTCCCAGCCTGACACTTAAACATTCATACACAGACACACTCATTCAGACCCACCCTCGTCCTCACCCTCAGTCACAGAAAGACAAACAGTAACGACACGCTCCATTCATAATCCCGATGCACACTCTATACCCCCTAGGTCCAAGACATGTACCCGCTCCCTACATGGGGCAGCCCACATCCAAACCCAGGAGGTAGGCGCATTCATTCTGGGGTGGAGAGTAGCAGACATCCAAGATCCGGCCCACCCAAGCAGCCCCAGAGGGAGCGCACTGCCAGCCCCGCCCACGGCGAACCCGCAGGCCCCAAACCCCCCCACACCCCAGCACAACCCCTGACGGCCCACCCCCAGAATGTCCGCCAGGCAACCAGGGGGGTAAGAGAAAAATAAATAAATAATATATATATATATATATATATATATATATATATAAATAATATATAATATAATAAATAAATAAAATTGAAATTAACAAATCAAGACCCCGACACACACACCCCCGTCCCCAAATGTACTGTTGGTGAGTGTTGTTGTAAAGTGTACTTAAAAGGGAAAGAGAAGGAGCAAAGGCTAGCATTGTACCAGTTTCCCCTCCACTCCAACTCTAACCCAGGCCCTAATTGTCTAGATGCATAATGTTGAGTGAGCATAGGCATGGGGGCGAGATTGATGTCATCCCGCCACCCATAGCCATAGTGCTCACTCCATTCCCTATATGTGACTTTTATGAAGATGTTTATGAATGAATGTCTAAAGTGTATATAAAATTGAGTCCCAGGTGCTCATGTATCAACCATGCGTGCGCACAAAAACATTGCGCACGTCACTTCCCACGCAAAAGCCCGTATGTATCAAAACTGAACTGAACGTGAATATATAACTATTTTTCTTGGCGATCTAAATATCCACATGGACAATTCCTCTTCCCCGTTGGCAACAGATTTTAAGTCTCTTCTGGACTCTCTTAATCTCACCCAACATGTGGACGTCCCTACGCACAGCAGGGGGCATACTCTGGATTTGGTGATTACAGACACTGTACTCATCAATAACTTATCTGTATATGACCTGGGTGTCTCGGACCACAGTGTCATCTCTCTGGAAGTGCCTTCAACTTCACCTGCTTCAAACCCAAAGCGACCCATCCAGTTCCGGGACTTTAAAAACATTTCCCCTGATGTTCTGTCCGCTGATCTTCACGCCCTGACCGCTGTCAATCATTCATCTGCCAATGACTCCGTTGATTACTACAACCGATCTCTCCAAGAGCTTCTGGACCTACATGCTCCCTTGAAGACAAGACTGGTGTCTTTCTCCCGTTCAGCCCCCTGGTACACTGGTGAGCTCCGCAGGATGAAGGCAACTGGCCGTGCTATTGAGAGACGTCTAAAATCATCTGGTCTCTCGGTACATAAGCAGGCATACAAAGAACATCAGAAAGCATACGCCTATTCTCTTAAAGAAGCACGCTCCAAGTATTACTCCAACATCATCAACACCTGCCCTGGTAACTCTAAACAGCTCTTCTCCACAGTAACTCATCTACTTAATCCCATTAAACAAACTTCTGAGGAATGTGTTCAAAAATGCGACCTGTTCCTTTCATCATTTAAAAACAAAATTGACACCATCAGATCTCAGCTTCACAACCTCCCTGATCTTCGTTTACCATCTACCCGTCTGCATCCTGGGTCCCTGAGCAGCTTTGATGAGGTTGTTCAGAGTGAGGTGGAGTCCATCATAAAGAAAATGAAGCCTTCATCCTGCGCCCTGGATCCCTTCCCCTCATCTCTCATAAAATCCAATCACTCTGCAATAAGCCCATTAATCACTCAAATAATAAATCAGTCTCTACAATCTGGTCATGTTCCACTGCCTCTAAAAACTGCCATCATTAGGCCTCTTCTGAAAAAATCTAATTTGGATCCCGACATTTTTTCTAATTACCGCCCAATTTCCCACCTCCCGTTTCTGTCCAAAGTGCTGGAAAAAGCAGTTGCTGCTCAGCTGCAGGACCACCTACAGCAACACTCTCTGTACGAGAAGTTTCAGTCTGGATTCAGAGCAGCTCACAGTACTGAGACTGCATTACTGAGAGTTACAAATGATATCCTCATGGCTGCTGACACTGGCTCTCCCTCCGTCCTTGTCCTCCTTGACCTCACTGCAGCCTTCGACACTGTGGACCATAATATTCTCCTCCACCGTCTTCATGTGGAGGTCGGTCTCTGTGACACTGTCCTGGACTGGTTCAAATCTTTCCTCTCCGATAGGCTGGAATGCGTTAGTCTTGGCAATGCCACTTCCCAGACAGTCGGTGTCTCCTGTGGTGTCCCTCAAGGGTCAGTTCTGGGGCCCCTGCTGTTTTCCCTTTACATGCTGCCTTTAGGTCAAATTATTAATCAGTTCAACATTTCTTTTCACTGCTATGCCGACGACACACAGCTTTACATCAGGACTGGATCATCCTCATCATCCCCATCTCCATCTTCACTCACTGTTCTCTCTGCCTGCCTGGAGGAAATAAGGGCATGGATGAATCAGAACTTTCTTCAATTAAACTGCTCCAAGACTGAGGCCATAATGATTGGCACCCCTCACCAGATACAAACATCAACTTTAACAACAATCTCCTTCTCTGGTCAAGACATCCCCCTCTCCACCTCTGTTACAAATCTTGGAATAAAAATGGACTCTCATCTTACATTTGAAACTCACATTAAGCATCTGTTTAAAACTTGCTTCTTCCATCTTCGAAACATCTCCAGACTTCGCCCATCTCTGACTTTTTCCGATGCTGAGAAACTCGTCCATGCCTTTGTTTCCTCCAGGCTCGACTACTGCAACTCCCTGTTTATTGGAATCCCTGGCAAAAACCTTCAGAAACTTCAATATATTCAAAACAGTGCAGCAAGGATTTTATTGAGAGTTCGTAAATTTGAACATATTACACCCATTCTTCATAACCTCCATTGGCTTCCTGTCACCTACAGAATTCAATACAAAACTGCTCTCATTACACATCAATGCTTACATGGAACTTCACCTGACTATCTAAAGGACATTCTTGCACCATATTCATCCACCCGGTCTCTACGATCACAGAACAGTAATCTACTTCACATTCCACGAACCAAATTAAGGACCATGGGAGACAGGGCATTCTGTGTGGCTGCCCCCCGCCTATGGAACTCCCTTCCTGACTGCCTGAGAGCTCCACAGTCACTGGTTGACTTTAAAAGCGGTTTAAAGACTTTTCTTTTTAAGCAAGCCTATTCTGCCCCCGCATGATTTTATCTTTGATCTTGGTTGATAGTATTATTGATTTTACTTGATTTTATCACTTGTTTTATTTATTTATTTATTTATTTTTTAAGCAGGCCTATTCTGCCTCCACATGATTCTGTTTTTAATCTTAGTTAATACCATTATTGATTTTATTTGATTTTATCACTTGTTTTTATTGTTGTAGCACTTTGAGATTTTTATTAATGAAAAGTGCGGTATAAATTGAATTTATTATTATTATTATTATTATATATGCGCATCCAGGTACATATCCACGCAAGCTCCCGAGCAGGCGTACGCACGTTTCTGTGGTTCTTGTTCCTTTGGCGACACTTACAGGTGTTTCAGAGAAACTGAAGCCCCACAGTCTGTGGTTGACTTTAAGAGCGGCTTGAAGACCTTTCTTTTCAACCGAGCATACTCTTCCTCCTCATGATTCTACTTTTGATCTGAGTTGATACTGTTGTTGATTTTAATTGTTTTATTATTTGTCTTATTGACATTCAAATATGTTGCACCTTGTAGCACTTTGAGATTTCCATTAATGAAAAGTGCGTTATAAATTGAATTCATTATTATTATTATTATTATTATTATTATTATTAACAGTTCAAGATGTGTAAATGATTAATATTCCCTCCAAACACACGATTAACAAGTATTACATCCACATGACGCAGTGAAATAAAGGACGCGCAACGTTGTGCCAAAAATAAATTTAACAGGAACGGATTCATTCAGCCTTACTGGAGGTTATAATAAATAGTGTAACACGCAGAGCATTTATTTAGAAACAGATATAGTTTTCCGATCTAGGATATGGCTTATCAGCCGTTTTCAGAAATAATAATTTTCCAGTTTGGCACTGCATGCTGCGCTCTGGGGAGCCGTGCATCACGCGTGCATACAGAAGCAGCGGTCAAACTGTTCCACAGAGGGAGCTGCAGGTCGATCGGGACTGTGCAGTCCAGTCCACACAAAGCCGGATCATGTCCAATGGAATGGTCTCATCCATATGTTTCCAAAGGCTGAGTGGTCGCGCTTGGAGCGCGCGCGCACCCTCACCGGTGTCGACACGGCAGCTGGAGGTGTTTCATTATCTGCGTTTATTGTAGATTTCTCCAAAATGACACGTGAAAGTACACCTTATATAACTTGTAGGAGAGCAAAAGCTTCACAGACAGACTGCGCACAGGGCTGCGGGGCGCGCGCTGCGTCTGGAGACTCCAACATCATGTCATGAAAAGTCTCCACCAAGACGCACAGACTCGTTTCTTCACATCATCTACATAAACAAAGATCTATGTTCTAGCAAACATCCAAGTAAGTTCCTCTGTGTTTACAGTAATAATGGTAATAAACTCGTGCGCAAAGTTAATATTTCCACACAGAATGAATGAATGAGCCGGTTCGCGCACCACAGCAGGGTGCGCGCGCACACAAATACCGACAATCACTCGTTCTTTGCATGATGAACACATTTTATTACTATTCTTACTTAGGATGTTTGTCCTCACTCATATTATATTGAATTCATTATTTTCCCGAATCTAGAAATGATTTCTGATCGCGCAGGGATCAAACAAACATGTCCTTCACACATGCAGGAAGTAATTTGCATCTGTTTAACATATGTAAATGTAGGCGTGTCAGGGGAGGTGTCTCACGTGCGCTCAGTTCCACGTCAATTGTGATGTACAAAAGGAATGTGCGTGGATTCAGGTGTACGCACAGTTTGATAAATCTGGATCTTTTTGTGCGTAGACACTTTTCTGGATTTCACCGTACGTCACTTTTCAGTAGGAAATCCACGCAGGTTTTTGATACATGAGGCCCCAGGTGCTCTGAACAACAGAGATGTAAAACCATTGCAGCACACCCGAGACCCAAATTCCCTACATGTATTAATTTAAGATGAAGAGGGCGGAGGTGCGTGTTGAGGGATGGGGAGAAAAATATCTACATGGAACAGTGCTCCCACAGCGAGTCAGCTCCCCCGCTGACCCTGCGTACCCCCCCTCCCCAACTCGCCAACAGTAAGACAATCAGTAGTGGTTTTCAACCTTTTTTGAGCCAAGGCACAGTGTTTTCATTGAAAAAATCACGAGGCACACCACCAACCAAAATTGTAAACAAAGATACTCTGTATCCGCCTATATTAAATATATAGTCATTCTTATCAAAGTGTCTTAAATAGGAATGAAATAAACAGCTTCTCACTGCATACCAAGCACAACGGAATCGGTGTTGTTGCGTCCCCGGTAAAAGTAAATCCAAACGAAATGTAACTCTCACTGTACTGTCTCGAGCTCACGGTATCTGCCTTCTTCTGATATCCACTTATACTAGGGCCTACATCTGGGTCCGAATTTTGTCCAGGGACCAGATCGGAGTTAGTATTTTTTCTTTTCAAAAACTTTTCCACCACTGTCGTAGTCTTGCTAGCAGCTAGCTAGAATGCAATGCTGTCACTGCTACATGTCACGTTCATGCATCACTACTTCTCTTGTTTTAATGTGCAATGCTATGTTCCATACTGCCATCTATCTAGCGATAAGGAAATTACATGATTATGCCCGCTAGACACTACTACAGCACAGACACTCGAAAATGGCATATTATTAGATAATTAATTGGTTTAAAAAAATCTTTTTAGACCAGTTAAGTGAAATTGGATAATTTCCGCGGCACACCTGACGATCACTCGCGGCACACTAGTGTGCCACGGCACAGTGGTTGAAAAACACTGATGATATGGTTGGGAGCACAATGTCTGTGTGACCACTTGTTGAGATAAAGACCAACATACATTCCTGATTGTTGCAGCAACCTTAAAGGGGACCACAGATGCAAAATTCACTTTTTAATGTTTTTTTTACTCAACTTTGGGTATTTACTTCATAAAAAAACAGTCCTTGTGCCAAAAAAATGCACCCAGTGGTTTATTTACTCTAAGTATATTTATTTAACTGTGATAAGTTAGGTTTCGGTTTGAAATCATCGCGCCTGTGACGTCACAGGCGCGAGGACAACCCACCTCGAACCTGAGTCCAGCCCCTCACCTAGCAACCCCTGGTTAGGCTCAACCCACTTCTGTATTAAACACATGACTGTTGTTTTTCATGATTTCATCTCATCTTTTGTTTATATGTTCTTAATTTCATGTGTACAGCACTTTGTTGCAGCTGCGTTTTTTTAAATGGCTTTATAAATAAAGTATAATTGTTATTTTTATGTTTTAGTTCAATTTTTAGTGTATTTGCGATCGCTCCCAACGCGCAGCCGGCATAAATTAAACGAGCGGACCCCCGGCGTAGGGACCCGCGGCAACGGGACCCTCTTCTGGCGGATGGAGCGGAGCTTCAACTGTACAGCCTCGCTGCTGCCTCGAAGCAGCCTCCCAGCAGCGAGGACCTTCTCCTTACGGATTAATTTACGGGAGACACTTGGTGAACTTTGTGTGTGTCTTGACTGGAACAGCGATAACTCCCAAAATCTCTGCGTGCAACGAGCGGAGCTGGCGAACACCGGAAGAGGAACAAGCTAACATTAACATCGGATTCGGGTGGTCTAATGCTAAAAGGAGCATCAAACTGCGGCGCGGTCAGACGGGTTTCGGTAAGTTATCTTAAAGCTCCCCTGACATGATCTTTCAACTTTCCAAAAAATGGCACAACATATATAAATATTAAGATTGACCTCTGACCGTTTTTGCTAAAATAATGTTAAATGAATGAAAATTCCTCCCAAAAACAGTTTAAAATTAGCGCCATTTTTTTAACACGATAAATAGGGATTTCGCCGTCGCAGGATGATGACGTCATAACAAGAGACGTCTCTACTGCGCAGCTTGAAAACAATGGAGGAGCTACAAACTCGATCCGTCCAATTTAGCCATTTAAAAGTTAATATTTTAGCGGATTGTCTGCAGAGAAGCCAAAGTTATTTCCAGTAAACAGCAGGTTATAATTTTTTTTCAGCTCCTGCTGGTTTTTGGAGACTTTTCACTTCAGGACGTGAGCAGCTCTGTGAGGACTTACAGCATAGTTTCCACAGCACTGAAATGGTAATATATTAGTTAATGGTTCTAATAATTATTCAACATTAATTTATAGTTTAAAAAATTAGTCCCTTTTAAAATATCTGTTAAATATATTATTCTTTTATTTTATTTTGTTTGTGTTTTCAGGTTTCCAGGTCTCCAGTCCATCACCTGAGGCTCTTCCTGAACCACTAGTACAACCCAGACTTTCACATCACAGCAGGTAAGATTGCATCAACGAAAAGAATAGTACTCAACAATATTCTTTGATGTAAATCTGTTGATTTTCTGTGGTTCTGATGAGGGAAGTGACAAAGTGGATGCAGCATTCAGCCCATAATGGACCCAGATGTCCCCTGCGTCCAGACCTACAACACCTGGACATCCATGAGCGTGGCGGAGCGAGGATTCACAGAAATGTCTTCACCTGAAGAGTGGACCGAGGTGGAGGAGAACAAACCTTGATATTGTTCAACAACAGATGGAGACATCTTCAGGATCTGTAGAACATCAGGACTGCTGCAGAAAGCTACGTTTGTGCATCAAGACATTAAAATATGCAGAAATACTACAACTGGCCAGAGCATTGAGATGAAAATGAATCAATGAATTTAATATTTTTTCTGACTGTTCAAATGAACATATTGTTTGAAAAAAAAAGGATAACAATGAACCAAGTGTTTCTGTAGTTATGTGTAAATAAAGTTACAGTAGTACACTATATTATCTGTTAGTGTTGAGTTATTCT